>JBAMHV010000012.1:17637739-17655155 GCA_037177535.1 Pseudomugil gertrudae
AGTGCTAATCATCTGCGCCATCGTGAATATATATATATATATATATATATATATATATATATATATATATATATATGTATATATTTATATATATGTATATATTTATATATAAATACTATATACTTAGACTTAATTTTAATATATTACTTACCTTAGACTTAATGTTTTTATAAATAGTTTTTATATAACAAATATATTATTATTACTATTATGAATGTAGTAGTGATAACATATTAACAACACTAATAATAATACCAATAATAATAATAAAAAAATCTAATTTAATTTCCAATAAAACCCTGTCGTACATATCCTGCTTTGGGTTTTTTGCTCTTTCACCAGAATGCCATGAGTCTTTTGTGAAATGACTGTGTTGAACCATAACAAAGAAGTGATACAGATATGATTTTGAATGCCTCTTAACAGCAATTAATAGAGGCCCTAATGATATTAAGTGTTGAAAAGCTTCTAACACCTTTTGTTTAATTCATGACCCCTATGTTTTCATTTTTCTCCTTGCACCGTTTCTTCCAGTGTTAATGTTTTCTGTGTTGGGAACATTACCGTTGCTACAGAGATGGAGCATAAAAAATATCTTGCTTTGGAAGCAACAGAAAAACAGATGAATGTCGAAGTCTCCTTAAGCAAGCCAAGCAACTTTTTGGGTTTATCCCTGACTTTCCCGTTACTCTACACATCCTTCACTTTTTTCTTTTCCTTTTCAAGAAATAATTGCATTATTTTAGCTTATTTCTCACTTTATCTGAAGGCCCAAGCAGCAACATGTGATTCCGGCCATGCACACACAGATGCTGAATTAGTAACGATTTAGAGCAAATGGCCTTCTAATTCAGAGGCTTAGAAAACCACAGTAATAATCACAAACTAGTTTGTTCCTCTCCAAAGCCAGCAGTAAATGTTAATCTGGGCATGAATTTAAAAACACATAAAAAAAGAGAGAAAAACGCTATCTCATCTGTCAGTAATGGCGGTAATATTTTTCTAAAAGTCTTTATGAGTTCTGCAGTGGTGGTGCCTATGCTCTAAAAATGTCAGTCACACTGTAGAGGTTAACCCCAGCCCTTTAAGAGAGCTGATGGAACATTTCACAAATAGACGGACTGTATCTGATCCCAGCTCAGCATGTTGTAAGACCATCCTATTTCAATCTTGCCTCTCTCTGTCACCTCATTAAAAATACAAAGAGGGTAAAGAAGGGCTAGTTCTGAGCAATCTCCATTAAAGCTGCCAGTGAATGTGGTAGCGTTAATGTCATTTAATGCTGTTTCATCTGAAAAGCCACATTAGAGTCAGATTTAGTAATCTGGGTTTGCCCATGCTCATCTGTATGATGTCATTATGCTAAACTGACCTTTATAGCCAGATTAGGAGTAGTGGAGGGAGTGGAAGGAGGCTTTGGAAAGGGAATTAACAAGAAATGAAAAATGGCGTATTTAGCATATTGATGATGAAAGATTCAGGAGCATTTTCAACCCAACTGCCATCGACTGCAAATCAGAACGAGAGTGAAAAAATGGCTTTGTGTGGTTGGATCAGCTCTTTCCATAGCTTTAAATAGATGTTAGGCTTTTTCAGGAATTTCTTGTATCAAATGTTGTTGTTTGGTTTTTTTTCTTACTTTAATTAGTGCCACCAAGAAAAATCTGTTGTAGATAAAGTAAAAGTAAAACCTCAGAGTTGTTCTGGGCACTTTCTTAAGTGTTTCAGTGTTCCCTACAGAATAATTCCTGTTTTCTGTACACAATATTCTGAACAATACGTGCTGGCTGAACTGCTGCACGTACAAGCAGCTGCAGCACATTCAGCATTTCCTCTCTTCCAAACTTATGAAGCAGAATAAGCACTTAGATGCAGCCCTGTTTACCTTTTACACTAAATCACAGCAGAAAGACATAAATGTGAAGGGAGTGACAAAAGGTTTCTACAAAGGATTAATAAACCCAGATTTAATCTTAAAGTGACGCTTACATATTGATCATCTTGGCATATTGGGGGATATCTCATAGCCATGAGATATCTTGAGAAAATAGATGGAGCGAGCAACACATGGCTTAGCTTGGACCATGAATCCATCACACGCAGTTCTAAACTGGACTTTCTGCCCTCTGAACACAAGTTCACTCTCATACATGTGGACCAAACAATCATTTTTCCAACACAAATAGATGCAGTTTAACAATCATTTAACAGAATTATATACATACATTTAAGATGCTGCTACTTATTTACATTTTGCCAGGAAAGTGGGTAAGAGGTACAGATTTCTATCACAACTTATGAGCAGTACTTCAGGCTTCTTAAATGGCATTTTCAAGCTTTTTTATTTGGACACTGGCTGTCTTTCTCCATCCTCTGTCAATATGATCCTACATTGTTGAGGTCCCAGTGATGTTGGCAAACTTCAGCTCTTCTCTCTGTTACCATGACTTAAGGATGTCTTCTTAAAGCCAATTTTCCTTGGACACCCGTTCTGATGATGTTTCAGTGAGTAGTATGCATCAACTGAAGGTGCAGCCGCATCTTTCAGCTTCTGTATCAGGTCCTTTCCCCCCTATTTCTTAAAAACATCACTTTCTGAGACTATTGGACAGTACTGCTTGAAGAACTATTGTCAAGGCTATTGTTAAAAGTTAAAGGAAAGTCTGGCTCCTTCTCGGTGGCTTTTTAAGACTAGATGAACAATTCAGCTGTGTCGCTCATTTCACTTCATTTTATTTCACTTTGATTTTATTGTTTATGTTTTATGTTTTTTTTTATGATTTTAATTATCATGTGATCGCTTTTATACCTTAGAGTCATTTTTAAGTATTTTATATAGTGTATAAGTATTGTTTTCTCTTTGATGTACTGGAAAGCACTTTGGTCAGCGGAAGCTGTTTGTTATGTGCTATATAAATAAATTGAATTGAATTGAATTGAATTTAAAAGCAAAATGTAACAAATGACCAGTAGCTGAAACTTTTGCGCTAAATTTTTTGTTTACTGCAAATATTTTTTAAAAAGTTCAACTTTATACTACTTTGTAAAATAATTAGAAACAATGAAACAAAAATCCTATAAATTTAGGATAGGAAGAGAATTACACCTCAGCAACTTCTGTAATCCTAATTTAGCTTTGCTTCCCAGAAGTCCAGTACACATGTATTATGTGAACAATTCCAGTCAGTCATCTTAATGACTAATTACATGGATAAAAACTCACTTATACTAATAATGACTAGCATACAGGATTAGTAACAATCAAATAACCTAATGTTTATTTACTAAATAAATAACCACTGCATACTCTTTACATTCAAACACTACGTGATTTTCTTTTCAAGTGCAGTTCTTCCTTCTCTGACATGATAAGCACTTACTGCACAGTCGGCAGATTCATCTTATACTTCCTTATCATGTCATTATCACAGTGTCATGTCATTATCATAATTATTATCATGTTACATTCTTCCAGGAAGAAAGTAATTGATGGGTCAGCTAAACTCATCTCTAAGGAGAAAGCATCCCCTTGTTAGTGATCCTTGAAAAATTGCCCAGTGAGCATGTTTAAGGCATGTGTGTGACCGAGGTGTGAGTGTTGACACTAAACTGTGACCACCGGGTGTTGGAGGTGGTGCTGGTGGTGCAGCTGATTACAGGGTACAAGCGCAAAAAACACATCCAGAGCTTCAGACGAGGCAGCAAAACAAAGTGATATCCCGCAGACAGGAGAAAAGAGATCCAAACAAGTCTGTCTTCTATTTCTTTTACCCTGTGGGACTCAGCTAAAATGAGCGCGGAGTTCTTTCAGTGCTGGTAAATGGACCGCCGCCTTCCTCCTGCAGAGCCACCTCGCCTCACTATAACGGTCAATCTCCTCTTCAATTGGGCTTGTCTTGCCTGAGGCTGGACTAAGATTCAGGCAGTATTTGTTGGAGTTATTTTGCATCTTTCCGTGTATGTTTGTGACATATTCCTGTGTTTATGTTTTTGACATATGTGTGGGAGTAAAGAACAGGCATACTAAACGTTAAAAACAGACAGGTAAACGCTGCATCTGATTCTTAAGCTTTGGTGTAACACAACATGATCCTGTGTGAGTCACAGTTCATTTTGTCGCACTAAGCCTGGATGTTCTCTGTCAGTCTGTCTGTCTAGACAAACTGTGAAAATGCTCAGAAAAGAAAAACACTTTTGCTCTTTTGTACCCATTTCTCTTTCACCTCCTGGAGCGACTTTCTCTCTGAAGTAAACAGTGGTGTCTTAGCAAAGATCAAAGTGACACAGACAATGGCAGCAGTGGGAGTGACAGTTATAAGGACAGGAACACTCCCGTGCTCAGTGCTCATGCACTATTCCATCATTAGCCAATGAGGCTCTCATAAAAGTGAATTATGTGCCACAAGAGGGGAGGTTCCATATGGCACAAGTGATCCAGAAAGGCAACGTGTCACAAAAGACCCCTAGAGCCCAACAAGTCAGCTTTTACAGGGGCCTCCCTCCAAGTCATTAATTGATTTTAATAACAGGCTGCGAGGGGGCAGAATGCTCTCATTCACAGGGGTGATGGGGCTTTTCCCAGGTCCCTCAGCGAACACTGCAGCACTTAGAGCTGTTTGTTTGGATTGCCTCTAGTGTGTGTGGATTTCAGACCAGCTCGGTTACTCAGTCAGACATATACTCAAAGTTCCAGCCTTTCACTCGCTGACTCACTCACTCAAAGATTTGTTCATTTACGCGCTCAATAATTTCTTCACTCAATCACTGGCCCGGTCATTTATGCACACATTTATTCAAACCTGCCTTGTGCGCACACCGAGGGCCATCATTCTTAGGAGCAAGTTGCATATGAGCATTTTCAGTGTCTAATAGGAGGTCATATGATGTCAGAGTGAGAGAGCATTTAAATAATAATTCATTTTCTGAGGGGAAAGTTAAAAAATGAACATCAATATGCTCATCTAAGAATGAGTGTCCCCACATCCTTGTAGATTTACTTTGCTTTCCATTATGTTGGCTCAGTATTCAGCAGACTCAAAGTAAAACATTTCTTACTTTTACATGTTTTTACTGTTGGCTTTGATTGTTCAGCAGTCTTACTGGGGGGAAAGGGTGAGGGGTTTATATGCTGGATGATGGGGCCTGAGCCTGTCATAACTGCATAATACACCCATTACTCCTGTTCGGCAGAATTACCACTGATGGAAATGGGATTTTGGAAGATATATGGAATGTAATTATGATATACATATATGCATAGCTTTTTTACTCTGAAAAAGACCTTCAGTGTGGTATTTTTAGGTGGCACATTAATTTGCATTAAAAATGTGCATGTAAGTCTTTATGTTTGTTTCTTTGTGCAGTAGTTCTGTATGAATAAACTGGGTGACAAAATATTTGTATTTAATTTTCTTCAAAGTATATTAATTCCTATTATTATTTAAAGAAGGATTGATCTGTGACATTAAAATCAAGACTTTAGCAACCATTCAAAAGTGAACAAATATATTTTAGAGTGCATTTTAGTTTAGTAAATGTCAACCCTTTCACAGAAGGAAAGGTTTAAAAGCATACATTTAAGATAGGTAGTGTGGAATAAGTGGAAAAATTTGGGATAACACTTTGTATTCATGTGGTCTTTTCTTTGTTAATTTGTAGACAAATGAGAGATCATCATATCTTTGGTGCATATATTTGGCTGTGATGGATGCTTAAGGACCAGGATTAAGTATTTTTGTTAGAATTAGTTTAGAAATTGCAATTTAGCTATGATATACCATATTACAATTTGGGAATAGACCTACATTTTATCATCCAAAGCTGTGTGAAATTCTTTAAAAGTCCATTTCCTATGAATTTCCTCTTTTCTCATTCACTGGCCTGCAGGTAGATTATCTGTCCAAAGTGCAGACTGAAAGATGAAACAGTGTCATTTGGGTTTCAATTCATGCCCAAAAAAATTACAAAAGGTCATGGGACGGGTCCTCCATGTTACCTCTTGATGATAAGAGACAGCTTGTATAATAAAGCTAGAGACCTTTTCAAACATTGGTACTCAGAGGAGACATCTGAGGATCTTATCATGAAGTTACAATCAGCTGGTCCCAGAGAAAGAAAAATTTGTGGTTAACATAAAGTTTTTTGTATTTCTAATCTAAACCTTGTCTTATTTAATGAACAGGCACATTTTTCTCATGGCAGTTTGTCTTATTTCTTATTTTTGTGACCGGTTTGTACAGAACCGTGATTCTGCACCTCAACCCTCCTTTAAACTTGACCCTCTGCTGAACATCTATTTGAATCTTAAAGGTCTGAGCTTTGACACTCCTAAGCGGCCAGTCGGGCTTGTGCTGACTGTTTCCAACAGTGAAGCTGTCTGAAGGGTTATCATCCTCACGAATACCAATTTTTCAAGTTCTCTCAACCAAATAACACACGCAGAGCAGCCAAATTCTCCTGTGGTGAGTAACGCCAAGATGAGATACAAAATATATTACTTATCATAGCCACACATGTGCAACGTGCTTTTACTTTGTGCACAAAAAGAAGCCTTTTCCATTTAGTTCTATACCTCTTTCTGTTATTATAATACGTGTGCCGCTGCAGTATGCAATGCGACAGCAAGAACTTAAGGCTATATATGTATAGTTTTCAGTATGTTGTACCTTAGGCAAGGGGGCCTCTGCAGGAGGTTTTCTTTGGAAAGCACCTGGGTGTGAAAATAGGGCCTCCCAGTCTGGCCTGAGAGGCTGTGTAAACAGAGGTTTGAGGCGGGACAGCTTGCTCTGAATTGGACCTCTCCAAACAGAAACCATGAGTCAGCCTCAGGAACCCATCCACGTTCCTCCTTCAGGGATAATCAACCAAAAGCAGTCTGGAAAATGTACTAGTTTTAGGAGTGATGGAGGTATACTGTGGGAACATATAGAAATGTATCTTTATAGTTTTATTAGAAGAAATTTAGAATTGCATGCTTTTTATTTGTTTTCTAAACCAACAAGCATCAACATTTAGCCTTAAATGTACCTTTTGCTACTTTATAACATGAACGCAGCCTTATACATTTTCTTTTTTTTTAAAGATTAAACTTTTACTAAAAATAAAGGGAAAAAAGCTGTTGAAATATTTGAGTCATCTTCATGTCAGTCGCTGTTTGATTGGTGGAGTTTATAAAGGCATTCAGGCATCTGAACAGAGAGGGCGACTTTCACATCATCTCCGGTCTGTGTGAGTGGTGAACCAGAGGCCTCACACTCCACTAAGGAATATTTATCTTTCCAGCTGGTTAGATGGATTAAATGACCATCCTGCAGAGAAGGGAGAGGGTGAGGAGTGCAAAAGAAAGTTTGAGAGGAAGAGGTGAGGGGATGGAGAAACTTTTGTAAGAGGAAATGTGCTACAGGGATGGAGAGGAAAAGAAAACGCTGTAGTCTTCATGTAAAAGAAAGAGAAATAAAACAACAAGAATGACTTAGCAAGTCACATTTACCCCCAGTTGTGACAAATATGATTGTGACTTTGACTTCTCTCAATAGTAGGGGGTGTGACATGCCAAAGCACACCAATGCACGCACACATGCAATCACAAATGCACATGCACACTCAATGACATACAAAAACACACAGCTAATTAACTTCCTGACACATTCACAGAAATTCATTTCAAAGACAGAAAGCATATGTTCATGCAAATGTGATGAGAAACTGTTAAATGTTGGAATATCTGAAGCAAAGAGAAAATATTTTTCACTCACTCCTCCCTTTCCATTTTGATTTTCACTTTACTTTTATTTCTATTTTTGATCACTTTTATTTTTCACAAGCAAGTCACCTTCTGCTCGTCCTTGTCAGGGTAAACCTAAAATAATATTTAATGATGTTAGCTGTTCACGACAAGCAGGATTTTTTCATTCAGAGGTAAAATAAAAAGTGGTAAATTTGTTTGATAAGCAAGTCCAATGTTATCACCTAAATAACTTGTTTTTAAAGGATAATATAAAAACCTCCTCATGAATGCTTTTCATATACTAAGAATTACATCAAATTCATCTACCGATACGTTTAAAAATAGCAGATAAAGAGGAGTTAAACATCAAAGACTGGTCCTGTGAAATAAGATGCCCGGGTATTCAGACAGGAATTTTGAATGGGCAGCAGGAACGTGTGTGTGTGTGTGTGTGTGTGTGTGTGTGTTTGTGTGTGGCTATGCAAAGTGCAATCTCAGTGCGGGAGCTGAAGTCATGGAAATTTCCCTCTATAAAAGTGAAGCATGACAATGGATTTGGAGCATCAAGGCCCGAAGGATTATGGGGATCACATAAATCCCCCATGCTGCAATTTTAGAAAACCACATCAAGATCAATGTTAAGGGTTAATAATCCAGTTCTCCACCTTTCCGTGCTGCCCTCGCTCCAGCCTCAAATCCCCTACATTAACACATGCATCCAGATGTACAGAATGGCATTTGAACACACACACGGTACACACAACCACAGCGAGTGCACATGTGCAAAAGCTTTCCACACACACAAACAGAGACGGCTGTGTTCTCGGGCCTGTCGTGTCCCTGTGCTACTGACATCATTGCGGTGTTATAACTGTTGGCAGAGTGTCATGAAACCAAATGAACGTTCCCTGAGCAGCCCTGACCCCCAACCACCTTAACCCATCCCTCTCCCAGACCCAACACTGCATCATCTGGAGCTCTGTGGTATAAGAACAGGGATCTTGTTGAAGGAGCCTGAAATCGATCGGTGTGCTACAACAAGTTCAGCACCTTTTTCAACACCCCCCACACCACCGCGGCTGCCGCCCAGACACTGCAGTTAACCATGTTTGTGCGTATGTGCATGTGTGCCTGTGTGTGTTTGACTCGCCCTCTATCTCTCTCTGTGTCCACTTCAACATCTGTACCAACAGTAATCAAGAGTTTACACACACACTGTGCTTTTTTTTTCTGTTTGGAGAGAGACGCGTGCCATGAGGAGAGTTCCAGCTCCTTTCCTCTATTAGCCTGCTGTCAAAGGGAAGGCAGGGATAATATATAAGCCAGAGGGATTACAGGGCAACAAAGCATCAGGCTGAAGAAATCCCTCAGAGTCTTGGAGCCCAACGGAGGCCTTTGGTGATCTTTGGTTTCATGCGCAAACTAAACCAACACCATGTGTACCATTCATACCAGGTTGTGATCCAGTCCAGCAGTCTGGTACTATAAGCATCATCATTCAGTTCCTCCCCTCCTCCAGCAACGTTTATCCCTTGAAACTTTATACCAACAGGTCAAACCCAGGGAGTTTTATTTACTGTTTGACTATAATAATTTTGGCTTTTGATTTTCTACAGTCTGCTGTAACTATGTACCGTGTGATGTCCAGCATTTGCATTTCAAAGTAGGTGTAAGCACCTCTATCATGAGCTTGATGGCTGCCGAACAGCAGCATGGCTTCCTACATAAAGTGTTGAGCTGGAAGTAAATCTGTGTGATTAATCAGGTCTGAAGCTAAAACATAATAATAACCCCCTTTATATTAATGCGCAGCTCATGGCTTGAACAGCTCAGTGGAAAGGCCATTAGTCACCAGCTCCCTGCAAAGCTACAATTAAGCAGTCACATATTACTCTCTCTTTCTCCCCCCACTTTTCCCAGCTTTAATCACATCGCCGTCTCCTTCGTTATGTATTCTGTTCCTGGGTGATCGTGTCTTTAGGCCCTGACTTAGACAAGGAATCATTTTATTTTCCTTTTTGTTAAGCTGTGTATTAACAGAGGTAGCGTTTTTCTGGAGCAACAGTACTAGAGAGGGGAATATTACATTTCCAAGAGTAAAGTAATGCAAGATTTTAAAGTTTGACACACTGGAAAGGAAAATTATGAAGCTATTTTGAAACTATTCAAAAAATACATCAGTACCGATATAGATATTATATCAGAATATTTTTTATGCTCATTTTGAGCTTCATCACTCTCACAGTGTTCTTTCAACTGAGAAAGTGGGTGTATCAAAAGGGGGGATTGACAGCTTTTTTAATTGTTAAAGAAATCTTATTTGAGTTCAGAAGCTTTTTTGTGTCTAGTGAGGGACACTTTAAAAAGCTGTCATGCACACCAACTAGGAATCCCCCCCCCTCCACACACACACACACACTCTCTCTCTCTTCCTCCTTTCTCTCCCCTTTTTGTGATTTCCTCTAATTTTGCCAATGCCTTGGCAAATTTGTCGCAGAGCGTGGGCCCATTTGATTTCATTAAAAAGAATATTTAAGCATAAAAATTGTTTAATCGTCTCATGTCATTAGGAGATGGATTTCATTTTGCATATATTTGCATAGTTCCCCCTCAAATTAGACCAAGCAAATATGCAAAGGCCCAGGTTATAGCGGAGGTGTTTATTGTCATCACTTCAGGCATTCTGCACTGCAGCGCCTCCGCAGAATAGGGGCGACAGCAACATCTGGAAGCCTGGGGGTTGGGAGGGAGAAAGGGGTGTAGGCAGAAGGTGTAAGTGTAGGAAAGAAAGTGTGTAATATGCCACTGTTCAGTTTTGGCATTTGGAGAGATTTGCTGCTGTATTAGAATCTGGATACCTAAACCTGAATATCCATCATCACAACCTACTCATGGCTTTAATTACCAACTTCATCCCAGGTGCTTTAGATGTCCCTGTACTAAAATGTATAGTGAGCCAATAAAGACATAAAACACAACAATGCTCTTTCAACTGTAGCCTGTGCATGTGTTTTTATCAGCTGTTCTGCTGATATTGTCCACATGGCTAAGCACTGTTGCTAATGAGGCAGTAATTAGCAGTAGCGTAACATTTCTTCACCCGTGCTTAAGTCCCTGATCTTTTTTTTTTTTTCCTTCTGCACTGTAATTTTCTCATGTTGCAATTTCAGGCATCACAGCAGAATTTGTTCCAGCACAATAAAAGTTTGAACTGCAAAGCACATTAGCCCAAGTTATTGCTGGTGTAAAGAATTAAAATGTTTGGTCTAAATCCAGAGAGAAGCACTTCTGATGACACAGCTGATTTTTTCACTGTCAGGTTCATAATTGGGTCGACACTTCTGTTTCATTCGTGATCGATTGTTACAGAACATTACCCCACTGTTACCACTTACTAAAAACTAGTTATAGCAAATGAAGTGAAGAGTCTCATTGAACTGTATTGGAAAAATTAAAGATGTGCATGTTTTTAAAAAATCCTAAGAGGTGGTAAAATATTTTATTTATATGTGGAAATGTCCAAGTATGTTTTAATCCTGTTATGTTCCTGGTTTTCTGTAAACAACATGAAGAGACAGAGGAGAGACCAACTACTGCGGTTTTAGTCCAGTGAGTAGCTTTCTGGCATGCCACTGTACAAATCTGTTACAATCAGAGAAATGACAAATTCTTACCCTAAAAGACATCTGTCTGAACCTTTATTATGCAACTGTAGCGTGTAACCTCCTGCAGCTAGCCAGAGCCAAACAAGGGCCTTGTAGTGACTTTACAGAATGGCAGAGGCCAGATGACAGTGGCAAGGACTAGAGTAATAAATCATGGCCAGTGGCAGTCAGATAAACGGTGTTGTGAAGCTGATTGGGAGGAGAAACTATTGTGACGAGAGTGCGGTGGTGAGGAGGCGCTGAAGACCTGTGCGAATAAGGGTCACCACTACACAGAGGCAGACCTGCACAGCTCCTTGTGTCTTAATTTACCCTGAAAAGCCATTACAGCCACTTGGCTTGCTTCTTCCTGACCCTACCTTCTTCTTTTCCCTCTCCTACTAGTAAAAGAACAGTCTTTCTGCAGGACCACAAGGATCCTTAAGCACACACTCTGAAATGAGCTCTCTTCTCGTTATAGACAGAGGAGCTGGTGTCTCACTAAGCAGGAGCCCCAATGCTGGTCATCAAGATAACCCAGACCTCATTTATAAAGTAATACTTTTATTAGGTTTGAGCAATGCTTCTAAATAATTGGATGTCAAAATTTTGTTGGCAGATAATTGTGATTACAATACTGAGTAATATTTACCCAAATTAGCACTTGTTCTGTATTTTAATTGAGCTCATTTTGGTTCAGCACATACTTGAATAAGCCTAAATATTATTTTGTTCAATTTATTAAAACATTTTTATTGCATTATTTAAATATTATTCAGTCATCTGTTTGCCCTGAAGTGTTTTGGTTGTGCTCAGATTGTTTTCTCTCATTCCTTGCTCATGTGTTGCTGTCTCTGTTAGAAAAACTGGTTTCACATTTGTAGTTTTCTATCACTTTAAGCTTCGTGGTTGCATTTGCTTCCTAAACTTTCAGCGTGTTTAGCTGGCACAGTATTTCCTTTTAAGACATGTTTTATTTTTGGTTTAGTCCATATTTTAGTTAAGACCTTTTAACTGATGACTTTAATAACTAGTTAGTACGTGGTTTTAGTTTAAACCAGCAGCCTTTACTGGCAACATTATGTTCTTTAAGTAACAGTGAATCAATAATAAAGTGTATTATTGTTATTGGTCACTGAGGCTATTTGTCTGCATGGCAAATGATAAAGATTAAAAACTTTCCTTAAATAAGTTTTGATTGTTTGATAACTGCAATTTAAATTCAAATAATAATCTTTGAAAGAACAATCTAGCACAGAGATACACATAAAATTCATCCCCTGCACTTATTTGGCAAACCTGTTGTTTTCTAAAGTGTTGCTGGCTGCTGCAGTTTGAAACAGGCTTCTTGCTGTTAAAAATGTGTTTAACTATGACTAAAGTAGGGCTCCATTGGCAGTGTAGGAATTGACCTTTATGATTCACAGCATTCAGTGGAGCCAGCACAAACCCTGTTGTTGTGCTACTTGGCAGAATCAGTAACGTAACTATAGGCTTTCAATCAGGAATAACAGACATCCCATTCAATCTTGAAAAAAGTTAGAACTATCACATTACACTTATCGTAAGTGAAACGTTTTTTCAGCAGTAAATTACTAATACTTAATTCCATATAATAATATCTATTTATGCTTAGCACCTGTTATAAAAATAACCTGAAAGGTGACAAGAAAAGGAAATGATCTCAAGTACAATTTGTGACTTGTAAAAAAGACTGTTTTCTTGAAAACATTAGTGGTTATTAAGTGCTCTTTGCATTAGGAAAAACTGGGAATATCTGTAATGTTTCACTATTTCTTTCATAGATAATTGGACTTTACATTATTAACATTGAGCAGGATGCATTCCATGCATTAAAATGCTCAAATATTATTCAGATTTCACATATTATTGTCGTACATCAAGTCTATTGTGTTTGTACAGTATAGTGACCATCATCTATGAACAGAAGAGAGCAGAAGCAGCATTGTCTGCAGTGGTTCATCTCGCCAGGATCCCAGCGACTCTCCCCCTTGAGTGATGCCTGTCAGTGACACTCTATCAGCAGCCTACATGCCACCAACACCTCCCTTGCTACACGGCTCCTTTGTGTACTTTTCCTATATTCCTACTCCTATTGACAATTTTGCCGCCTCTTCTCTCTCAGGATTGCTTCTGTCCCTTTTCTGCTGTCTCCGGATGTCTGACTCTCTTGGCCTGTTTTTCTTTTTATTCATGTCAAAAGTCCTCCTTCCGCATCTCTAGACTGCTCCTTTAAAACTATCCTCTCCTTCCTATCATATGTTCTTCCACACTTATTCTACCTTTTCCTTCCTTGTCTCCATCTCATGATTAGATAGCATTGGTGTTTGTAGGCTGGGTCCCACTGGACAATCACATTGCAAGAGTGAATGAGATGTGTATATGTGTATATGTGCGTGTGTGTGTGTGTGTGTGTGTGTGTTTGTGAAGGTTCCATTTTCTATTACAACAAAAAATGCCTGTGGGGCCAGCAAGTGTCAACTGGAAATGCAATCTGGACCTTTAAGTTGACACCCAGGGTGGAGTAGAGGTGCGGTGAAGAGGGGACACTGTTGTGTCGATGGGACTCCATAGGCAATGTTATCATTCTCTGGAGATCTCAGGCTGCCTCCATGGGCCTTCTCCTCCTTTAAACTTTAGACACCTATGGGAAAACAAGTCCCAGTGGCCTGCAATGAGATGGAGCTAATGTAAGGACAATGTCCTCTAGTCTTCCCTCTTCATCATCATGACTACACGTTGCTGTGCTGCAGAAAAGTCTTCTGTAATTACACACACAGACACACACACACAAATCTTTATGTATTTGGCATTAAAAAATAAATATATTTGTAGTTAATTTCAAATAGATGATGGTATGTGAGTGGAAATTTGTAGGTGGAGTAAAGAGAAGGACGACTAAGAGAACTTGCACGTTGTAGGTTGGTCTCTGCAGGGCTGGTGTGAATGCAGATTGGGAGTTCCTGGACATGCATAATTCACCACAGGGGAGATAGGAGAGGAGGTGGGTAGGTAGGAAGGAAGGGAAAAGAAGAGTGAGTGAGAGAGAGTGAAGGAAGGGAAGGAAAGAGGGAAGAAGGAGAAAGAGGAAAATGAGCAGTGCGTCTCAGGCAGCGTCAGCGTCTACAGTGAGGAGGTAATTAGGGAGCTGTCACTTGTTCCTGTCAGGCACCACTCCCGCTGAAACATAAGTGTGTGCATGAGTGTGTGTGCTTTAGGTTATTCTTGTGGGGGAGGACGGAGAATGTGTATGACTGTGTGCGCATGTGTTTGCACATGCATGCAGGGTTGCATGTGTATATAAATTGTGTGGAAGTGAGCAGGGTGGGTGCAATGCTAGTCGAATTCAAATGAGACAGAAAAACCTGAAGAAAAACAGAATAAAGTAACAGATTCACCTCAAGGGAATTGTAATAACGGTGGATAAATATGACTTAGAATTACACAACTCAAAGTATTAGAAGAGGAGAAATGGAAAGAAGAAAGCTATCTCTCAAGGTGTTTGAATAGAGGCAAGGATGGAGAGAGATAAAGATGAATTACATTTGATAAATTATATTTATGGCAGCAGGACACACACACATGCTATGTGAGGGTAAACCTGTCACCGACAGTCAAATGATTTATTGTTGTAAACATATTTATATGCATGCATTATTGACACATGGCTCACATATAGCAGCCAGTGTGTCTACTGTCGACCCCTCTGCATGCTGATTGTAATCTCAAGTCAAACTAACAATTCAGTCATGTTTAAACACTCGACACGTCATATCGAAATAAGCAATGAGAATTTATTTGACAGACACTTACAGTGGGAACAAGCATCTAGAGGTAGCAACACAAATACAGACATATGTGACATGCACATGCAGGCTCAGTCAGGGAGTGTGATGCATGGGTATTTAAAGTTGTAAATGCCTTTCTAATCTTCAGCCCCTTAGGAGACAGTAGCTCACCATATGAGTGAATCAGTGTGGGCCCGTCTGTAGAGTTTTCGATGTGACACCGGCACTCATACTACTCACTGGGTGTTCCAATTAAAACCCACCCCTGCCAGGAGAGGAACAGCTCTCCAACAATACTCAGCTCTTCCACACACACATACGCACAGAGCATGTGCACGCATCCCTAAGCCGCTGACAGACCACAAACACGGTCAGGTTGACGATGATGGATGGTGTGCATAACCTGGCTGGTGGTATAGACTTTGGCTAAACAGCTCAGGCCTTCACCAGGGGTTTGTCCTCAGGCAGGTGGTGCACTTCCACACAGGTGGTTCACCAGTGATGTGGAAGATAATTATTTCACAGGAAATTTGCCACAGTGTAAGGCACTTTTAAAGACTTGAACTAAAATACAGTAAAGCCCTGTAACACTATTAGATTTATTTAGGCTGTTTTAAACTAATCACTATTTTTATAGCATTGATTATTAGATATAAGTCTGCAATTGGCAAGAATAAAGACAAGTTATGAGTTGCAGACCACCAGTACATAAACCATGAGTTGATGAGACAAACCAAAAACATAAATACAAGTACTTTCTGTAACGCAGAGGGAGATGAGCATAATAACCATGAAAGTGATTTGTAAGAACGTCTGTGCATTGGTTGTCTTACTTGCCAATTCAGTGTAAACAAGACCTATTGTGCATTAATGTCACAGAATGAGATGTGCCATTTTCTCAGGGCTCACCCATAAAAGACTCATTAGGGCACTTCAGACGTATTTGCACTGCAAGGGGCTGCCATTAAACACATCACAAGGCCTAATAAATGCATTATTTAAAAGCTGTGCTCCAATTACTAATTGATTAGAGTCGAGCGCCTCATCAATAACACAGAAGCGGCCCCTTCAAATCAAAATACACATGATTTATACATGAAAGGCTTTAAAAGGGATAAGTTCTCTTCTAATGAATCATAAATGATTTAAACATCCAAATTTTTGCTCACGATATGAAAAAAAGGAAAAAAAATGAAGGCCTGTCAGAATGCTGCATGCATTTGTGTGTGCGGATATGAGTGGGTGGGTTAGGAAAGAGGTTTGGAGTTGAAATATGCTCTACAGACACAGACGCACACTTCTCTCCCACTGGGAAATCGGTATCAATGAGGCAGAAACATGGCATGAAGCAACCCTTCACTCAAACATGACAAGTTTATAGAAAGAAAATTTTTATCCACTAAAATATGGAATGATTCTAAATGGTTTTGTATGTTAACTGGATTTAAATAATTTTCCCTTTATGCAAAGTACTCTCGCCATTGAATACAATGGGTCCATTAGCACAGTAAAACAATATCAAATATAGAATTATTTAACTGAAATATATGCCTAAATGTGTGTGTGCAACTGCATTGTACCCCAGCCACAGTGTCTTTTAGATGCTGCATGTATATATTTTAATGTGGAAGACAGGCAGCATGAGATCATAAAATATAGTTCTGAATATGTTATATTAGCTATATATCTAGTGTTTTGTTCTATTTTTGTGCTTTGAAAAACAGTATCAGAATGATGATTGTCAAAGCACTATAGGAGGTGTCAAAGTGTCAGTCTTCATGACGGATGGTCTGCATGATGGTCATTGGTACAAATGATTAAGAATGTAATGAACAGTGAGAGCACCCTGGACAGGTCGCACCCTGCCTATCGCCCAAAATACTGCTGGGATAAGCTCCAACCCTGAATTGGATAAGCGGTTAAGAAAATGGACGGATGAATGAACAGTGAGAGACACAACAGGACTTCTTTCAGAAATTTGAGCTGCTGTGCCTATTGCTTATTCCATCTGTGATCATGATAGTATACCTTGTGGAAATCAAAGAGTAGAACAATAAAACACATAGAAGTAATCAAAGGCATGCCCCCCACATGAGCATGGGCCCCCAAGGAAAGCCCAGTAAGAAAATTTCAGTCAAAATATCAAACAGAAGTAGAGAAACCTTTGCCTGATTGTCATCTATGCAATTCTTACATGCATCCTGCTGTACCACTGACTGTTCAACACTGAAACATCT
>JBAMHV010000012.1:17655255-17684946 GCA_037177535.1 Pseudomugil gertrudae
GTGGACTTCTGACATACAAAATATTTATAAAAACCCTTGTCTGCTTTTCCTGTCTGTTATTGGCTTTCCTTCCTGTTATTTTGAAAATATTACATTTTTGTTGGACATGCCTTCATGGTGGTTTAGAGCAGAACTCCCTATGTGGTGCTGTCCTTCACCTTTTGGTCTTACTGCAAGTAGCAGTGCATTTATATAAATAAAAAATGAAAGCAAGTTTATAAAAAAGAACAGAAATTTTGTTTGTGACAAAGAAGAAAATAGCAAAATGAAATGAGATCAAGCCAGTGATATAATGCATGCTAATATAGAAGCTACTTTAGGTCAGAGCAGCTCAGCCTCTCCTCTCAGTGAGTTCCTACAGGTGTGTCTATATTGTGTTTCTCATGTGCAGTTGGCTTTATGTTTCCAAAAAAACTTGGTTTATTTACTTAATATATATAATATACTGTATGCAGTGTTGAGTAATGGCGTTGCACAAGACTCTGTGCAAGTATAACGGTGTTACTAACTGCGTTATTTTTATAGTAATGGAGTAATCTAATTAATTACATACCATCGTTACAACGCTGTTACTGTTACTTACAATATAATGTGCTGCGTTACTATAATATGAGTGAATGCAGCACAGCCGTGTCAGGCTTTCTGACATCCACACATCAGCTGCAGGAGAGCAGGAGTCACTAATGATCGATGACACACTTGCAAATGCGATGATGATTGGCTGGATGGGCTGGGTGGGCAGATACCATGAGTGCTCCGCTTAGGTATGCAAGAGGAGGGACTGATGTAACTGATCACGTGACTTCCTTAGCAACAAACGCCGAAGGGTACAAACAACTGCATGGTCCTATAGACCCCTGCATTTCCAAAACCTGATTTATTGCCGTTTCATTAATTACAATTACACATGATTACTTTGAAAAGTTGGAAGGTAGAGCAAAGTCCAGGTATGCCGCTAAATTGAAACTTTCAGGCCTTGAATTTACTTTTTTACAAATACCTTTTAAATTACAGGTATTTGCTCAAGAGCACAGACGAGGAATTTTAGATCCTTAGAGGCCTATAATTTATTTGTTGCTGGTTGGGTGAAATACGTGTTCAGCCACAAAACTGGATCCAACAATGTGACAAATGAACATAAAAACCAAATGTCTTCATCATATTTGACTAAATAAAAACACAAAACCAAAATGGCTTCTCCTCTGCCACACAAAATAGCTGGAATTTATACATATTGTATTTATTATTACCTTCGCCTCGCGGCGGTAACATTGTCGCCAGAGTATGTCTGTCTGTTTGTTAGCAACATAACTCAAAAAGTTATTGATGGATTTTGATAAAATTTTCAGGATATGTTGGGAGTGTCACTGGGAACAAATTATTAACTTTTAGTAGAATTCTGGAAAAGTTTTTGGATTCTGGATCACTTTGAAATCTTCATCAGTAACATTATGGTGCTGCTTGGTGGAGGTCTATGCTCTCAGTGCTTTTCTAGTTTCTTTGTTTTTATATTGTAATTTGATGAAAAGTTGTAAAAGTTTTACATTGTAAACTAACTAAAATACCATATAAAGTAAAGACTTGCCTTTGATGAAGTGTTGTAAACAGACGCATGTATAATCGGACTTGGGTCCACTGGAACTATTTGTTTTGTTACGCCTGATTGGACGTCTTCGTTCTGGTTCTGTTGCCTCAGAAGGAATCTTATAAAAACTTAAATCCCGATTCTTTCTAGTAGTGTTGTGACAAAGCACAACACAACAACCTTTAGGCACGTCACGTGAATTTGGCAAATGCCCGTATGTTCCTCCCCTAGCATAGTCTCTGCTCCTCTGACTGACTGTGAGACTGACCTCAGCCTGTGAGCACATTAGGACGACCTAAACGGGCCTAGGCTGCTGTTTCACTTACTGCACGCTAAACATTTCAAAGTTTCCGAGATTACAATATAGCGTTTTCGAGCTTTCGACCAAAAGAAGTACCGACACTACTTCATGAGTGAAATTAAAGGCAAGAATGTTTATGTTACATGTACCTTATGCCCAGGAAAAAGATTTTATCCAGGACTGCCTCAAGCAACTCAAACCTTAAGAAGCACCTTACACCAACACATGACACGAACAAAACATTTGTTGCTTCTGCAAACCCAAGGATAGATGCAGGCTGTGGCTAGATGAGCATTTTTTTACCCAAGTTTACAGTGTGTATCAGTGTGTATTGGTTTTGTACTTGAACACAAATTTTTATTTATTTGCAATATTTATTTTTTGGATATTTTATTTCTATGCATACAAGTTGCTGCAATCTGAGTAAAAAAAAACAACAAATGTTTTTAAAATACTTAGCCTATCTAGTTTTCTTTTTTTAGATTATTCATTTGGTTACTATAGACACAGTTGATCTAATGGATATTATCTATATCTATAATATCAGAGATTGTGTGCATTATAGTTGCCTGTGTGGATAGATTGATTAGACTGCACAAATAAGGCGGAAAAATTGTATACAACAAATATAATTTAATTCTTCACTGTTTGTCCAAACATCCCAGAGGTGCATGCAATACAGGTGGAACCTAAACATAAGGAAGTGGTAGCTATGTGGTTACAGAAGTGATCTGTACAACAGTATCAGACTTGTTTGATGGCACAGTGACATCTGTTATGTACATTTTTTAGAACCTTAGCAGCATCCTGACACCGAAAGGCACTTCACATTTCTTTCAGGGTGCAGTGTGACATTGCAGATTTACTTACCACCTCATCATTATATAACACATGTATATCACCCCAAAAATGATCACAGATTCTTCCGGGCCACCCATCTGCCACTACCTGCCTGTGTGGAGGTGAGTCATTAAACACAGTGATGTAATCTGGCAAACTGTTTCCCTGTTGAAGATTGTTATATGTGTTAAAACAGCTAAATGTTGCCCATCAATTACTTCACTAGAATTTTTTCAGATAATACTCTTTCACATTAACTTTATCACTGGTACATCTTCTCCACCATTGAACAGCTTCTGGACAACATAACGGGCCATGGAGCAACAAACCAGGTAATACAGGTGCAGAAAAAACAACAACAGCAAATGTTGCCTCCCACCTCTGGATCCTTCACAATAGATGGTTGGTTACAAAGTATAAAAGTTCAAATGTAATCAACAGGATCCATTTTGCTTCTACAACTATCCCTACTTCAATTCCAGTTAAACTGGTGTATTGAACTGGGCTGGCTTTAAAGTTGTAGAATAAACACGAGCAGGAAAGACAACGTTTGAAAGCAGTATATGAAAGTTTTAAGGATCTTTTCCTATACTTGACTGGCTTGTAACGGATCTGTATTTTACATATCTATTAACCATTGGTTATCTGAAGCATATATGTTTATATATTTGTTTGTTTTTCAACCTCGAGAGCTTTTTGGACTTAATTTTGCTTCTTACTTTTTGGCATTGCAGATTCTGCTGCCTTTCATAGCAAGTATAGACAAACTCTTACAATGGCGCACTTACATTAAAAATGGACTTACATTAAGAAAGTATACGAATTCTAAACATAATTTGATTATATTTAAAACAAAGAAAATGAGTGCAAACATGACCTTAACAACCCCAACCCCTTCACCAAACATGTTCATTTCATTATATGAATTATTCCTTGAGATTAAATAGCAGAGGTCCCTATATGTAAATATCATCACATCTTTCACAATGATATAAAAAATTAAAAAAAAAAACATGTATTTTTCGCCTGGTGCTAGACAGACAAAAAACAAACACGGGAATAAAAACAGCTAAGAAAAAAACACGTTATTTTTTTTCTGTTGTTATAAAGGAAAAGCAACAAATGTAAGTGGTTTTAATACTTCTTCTTTTGTTCTTCTTCTTTATACATCTTTTTTTAGTCTTCTTTTATTTGCAAGCATACAGAGAGTAAGATTAAACCGCATCCAAACAACAAATTATCAAAAAGATTCCCTATAGATCCCCCATTATTTTAGACATTAAAATATTTTAGACATTAAAATATTTTAGACGTTGAGGGTTTTTGTGAGAGAATTATAAAAAAAATAGATTAAATAAAAGTTGTGGGTTGATGTAGCAGCTGGATGCATATTGTTGTCCTCCAGTGATAAAGTTGCAACAGTTTTGAATGTAGCCAAACTGCAGTGCAGATACAGATGCAGGTGCTTCACCTGCTTAAGGCAGTACAACCAACTGACCAATCGAAGCAGACTGAGCTGCTTCTTGGCTTGTGTAACTCACATCGTCTGTTAGTTATGTTTCAAGGGAACTTTAAGAATAAAACAAAGATTACCTCCTCTGGGTCACACGTGAAAGGACTCTAATGAGAGTCTGATTGTCCATATAGACTGAATTGTGATTACCTTTAATGGGTTTTATAAGGAAATGCACTCACTGGACAGCCACAAGCTAGATGATGTTTAACAAGGCATTCGATTGAAATGGGTAATGTCAGACCATTCTGTTCTCTGAGTTGATGGGCTGGAAGACGGCTGAGGAAGAGGAGACAGGTGTTGTGCAGCCTCTGAACCTTTGGGGGCCATCACGGTGTGTATTTTAGCACTTAGAGCATTCAGACGTGAATGTCTCTGTGTCAACCAACCTGAATACACATGAAAAGTCAAATCTGGACATGTTGTACATCAGGGTGCATCTGTCTGTCTTTAGTGCGTTGAGACTGGTAAGACAGCAAAGTTCCTCAGGGAAGACATCATCACTGATCAAATGAACCGCTTAGGAGTATGAGTACTAATGCTTTACATGGCTACATGCTAGAATATAATTAACTGTATATTATGCACTCATTAGAGATTAGGATTTTAGTGTCCATAGTCTAGCTGAAAAGAACTGTAGAAATACATAAACACTAATATATAAAGCAAATAGGGGAATAACACTTTCACCTGTGTGAGGTTTCACAAATAATGGTCAGGATGTAAGAGAGAAAAAGAGCATGACTGTGATGATGCTGATGATAAAGAAAGTAGCAGAATGTATAACTCCTGAGAGTTGAATGCAGCTGCTGTTCAGAGTTAGTGTATCGTACCACAGGGGGTTGTCATTTTCCGATGAAGAGACCAGTCCAAAGGAACGACAAAATCTCCCAGCAGCCACCGCGGAAGCTCATGCTAATCGTCAGAGCTGGTGTTGCACCCCCCACTGTCAGCTCACTGAGCTGGCTCCACATCACCAGGGAGCTCCATACACAGACATGCACACTGCCATATTACCAGACAGCAAGCATAGCACAGGGACACGCAAAGAACAGGAGGATAGATGGAGGATGATCTTGGGAAGGAGAAATATACACACACGCACAACTATACCGTGATTGTGTGTGTGCTTGTGTGTGGTATGCACACATGCAAATGCATGTGCTCCCAAACTTGTGCACACATTTCATGATGACACTAATGTGTGATCGTTCTTTAAATATAGGCATATCATTTATCTGCTACAGTAGTGAATAAAAGAGGATGAGCCTGTTGAATATGGTAATTTTCAGCCGTATTAGCTTTCAGAGCATAGCTTATGAAATGTGAGAATGTGTGTAAATGTGTGTGTGCATAACACTGTACCTATTTACGCTAGGTCTTGTTGCTCTTTGAGTTTCGATGCTTGGCCTGCACCCCTTGTCTTCTATCCACATCAGCTTGTGTTTGCTTATTTAGGGAGAAACGCTGTGCTTGTGATTTGTCCAAGGATGTCCCGGGATGTTTAGGCTGCCATGTTTACGTGTCTGCAGCAGAGTATATTTATCTACGGGTGTGCCAGATTTGTCTTGTAGACTATTTGTGTAGTTTTTCAACTGGTTTATTTATGTATCAGTTCTGGCTTTACGCTTGAGCTTTAATGTGAGACTCTGGTTTGGTGCCAATAAATACATTTTTTTCTATTTTACTCTGAGTTTGCCATTTCTTTTCTATAAGCTTTTATTGAATTAAAGCTTGAGCAAGCAGTAGTTTCATGAGTATATATTTATTTTTGTTTACTTATTCATCATGAAGCACAGATAAAATAGTGGTAAAATACTTTGCTTTCACAGGATTTATTAACAGTCCATTGAACATTTCTACAAGGCTATTAACTTTAGAAATCTTTTCTTTTTCACCTCTTTTTCTGTTTGTATACTTTTTTATGTAGTGGTCATTGCCCTGGAGAATGAATTCTGCGGATTATATACTTGAGCAGAGAGTCCTTTTCTGAAGCTTGTAGTGGTGCGTGTGGATGAGAAGTGACAGGGGTCAGAAGTGAGGAGGTGCTGTCATATGCTGCTGCGCTTTTGACCTGATGTTCTCATAATAAGTGGTAAGGATTCTGTTTTGTCACACTGAGGTCAGGTGATGGCACAGCTAGCTCAGCTTGTGACAAGATGACTGCACTGGCTCTAAACAGCTATTTGAAAGGCAAATGGAAGCAAAAATCACAAGAGTGGTAAGACATGCAAAATACAGCACGCAACGCAAATACGCACCATGGGAATAAAGCAAAATATACGTTTCACAAGTTGCCTTCTATATTCGTCTCCATTGAGAGCCTAAAGCTAAACTTTAGCTCTTTCTTCTCCACTCTCTTCATTGCTATCTTTAAGACTTCTTAATATTCCAATGCAATCGTACTAAAGCAAAGGCCAAGAAATGAAGAGATGCCAAGCAGCCGAAAGGAGCATTACTCATCAGGGTCATGCTCCACTGCGCAAAACACAACCCCTCATACATCATCATAACTGCCACCCAATGACAATTAAAATTGAGATGGCAAGAACTAGGAGTGAGCTCTTTAATTTAACATCCAATTATTACAAGTTATCACCCCTTGATCAATGTAATATAACAGACAAGCAATGTTGCATGTGACACAGGAGATGGGGGCATTAATAGGGTGAGGTGGTGGATGTAGGGGCAATATCCTGTGTTTGTTGAAATGGGGAGGAATTGGTTGGCAGTTGGGAAATATACAGGAGCCTGTTGGATATATAACTTCCCTATAATTTTATGACTCATTTACACCCTCACTGTGTCTTACCATGAACAATGAGGGTAAAATACCACAAGTTTAACATATTTATATAAGCACAAGCACTGCGGGCTATATACCGCAGATGATGCTAACTGCATAAAGAAAACAAAATGCAATGAAAGGTTTGAAGTGACAAGAGTGTCTTATACACTCTCAATCGACTGCTAGTGTTGAGAAGTGTGTAAGACAGATCATAACGTACAGGCTAGTGATGATTTTCTCATGTAATATTCTTCCTGTCATTTGGGGGCCTACAAAATCTTGCACATCTTCTGTGGATCAATCGAGAACAAGCAAGCAATAGCCTTCCAACATCCGTGCTATTGATTATTTTTTGCCACAGCAATAAACCAGTATGACCTGTAGCCAAGTTACCATGAAAATAAAATAATAAAACAGCCACTTGTGCCAATAAACTGAACTGCTTACTGAGATGATGTATACATTTGATGAAGATACTATTTCTCTGTCTCTAATAGGGCTTGACATAGGCACATATAGTTTCTCTGTGTTATCCATAAAGGTTGGTGACATGTTCTGGGAGGATCATTATTACCCTAACTACTGTAACTAATGAGGCAAATTAGTGTGATAATGTAGGTTATTCTCAGGACTGCAATAATCATAAAGTTGCAGAGGAAATGTTGGATGGGTTTTTAT
Source organism: Pseudomugil gertrudae (assembly GCA_037177535.1). Classification (NCBI taxonomy): domain Eukaryota; kingdom Metazoa; phylum Chordata; class Actinopteri; order Atheriniformes; family Pseudomugilidae; genus Pseudomugil; species Pseudomugil gertrudae. The sequence goes on from JBAMHV010000012.1 coordinate 17,662,961, forward strand.
TGTCTCAAAGAATTGGGATGGCAACCAGAATTAAGCAAAGTCTATCCTCTTGCATTAATTTGGAGGATGCAAGTTCCTATAAGCCTCTTTGAACATAAAGTACAACAAACATGTTTGACTGTGGCAAAATATAGCAAAGAAGACTAAAACCCATTTAGCAATTAAGTAAATCTGCACATCATTATTACCTACCATTAGCATAATGTATTTATGTTGAATATAAAATCTCACATCCCCTTTCTGACATGATCAGAGGTTTAAATCATTGTGGAATAATCAAAATAGGCCTTAAAGCCTTTAAATCCAAATCAAATATATATGCTAATTAATCTGGATTAATGTGTAATTTATGTAAATAATGAATGTTTATTGTTTTAACCAAATGTAGGCAGTAGGACTCAGTGAAATTGTCTTTTATTCACAAGTTCCCATATTTCTTGTGTTGTTTTCTCCTTCATCTTTCCTAATTTTATCTTTACCTTCTTTCTTCCTTACTTTCCTTCACAGTGATGTTATCTCTCTCACAACTTAGCCTTGTGGAGCCTGGTGGCAGATTCCTTCGGCATTTCAATCGAGCACTAAAAATAACCATCCTTTCTTTTATTCACACTGGCTTTGCTATAATGCAGCCACTCTTGGTGGGCAGACCAGAGGTCAATCCATTATCTCACCAGTACGTATTCAAGATCCTGTCTGCTTCCTCACAGCCATCCTCAAGCACAAACCTCACCAAACTCACACTGTGTATGCAGTCTTCACCAAGATTCTTTGTATTTAGATATTTTTTTTCCTAGGTGGGAAAAAAGTGTTGTATTATCTATAATAGAAGTAAATCAGCACATTCTTAGTGTTCCCTCAGATGAATTATGTGCAGAAAGCATTGTTCTGCTTTAAATTTAAAGCAGAATAATTAAAGAATTAAACTATTTGATTCCAACAAAATAAAATATTCCATATACTTCAACAATGCAAACCATATCCATACTTGTTTAAGAAAGATAAATACTGTTCATGTTTTGACATGTTCTGCTTTATTGCTTCATGACACTGCGGCCTATACTTTAATTTCCATATGGCTAAGGCACTTTATTCTTCATTGGCAATAATGTGATTCTTCCTCTGAAAAGATGAAAGATCAATATCCTCTCAAGGCTGTGAGTTGGGGAGTGGGAGCAAGAAAAATAAGACCATCCACTTCATTTCTATTGATATATGTCACAATAAAATGGTGCAGATGATAATGAAATTGTTGAAAATGCACAATTTATGTGTCGATGAGTTAGCGTCTGCGCGGTTTCTACCATACTCCCCACAGGCCATTGTCAAATCAAAACCATTAGCACGTTCAGCGGGTAACATTAACCTTTCTGTGCGGGCTTACCAATATCTCATCACAGCCTAAGTCTAGCTGCCCCATGCTTTTAAATACTGCTCGTTTATGAGATTGGCTGTCTCAGGGGCCTTTAAAACATATACATGCATTAGAAAAATGATCATTGACAAAGTCCATCATCCGATGCATTTTCTGGCAGTGTCTGTGAGTTACAGCCATTCATCTGCCTTTTGCCTGCTTGTTTCTAGGGGCCTAAAGGGGTCTGGGAGCTTTTGGCTAGAAGACGCTAGGTTATTTTCCATGGCCATCAGTGAGGCATCGTTGTCTCTAAGAGCATGTCGCTTTTCATGTTTGGGTCAAGAGCTCAGAGGACAAGATAGCCACTCAGTGGAACAATCAGGGTAAAAGTATTGATCTATGTGCCTTTGGCTGCCACCAGTCAGTCTTAACTACTTTCAGTTCAATGTACAAGGATAATATAAAATATAAAATCCTAAAACCTTTTTCCAATGTTGGTAGGAAGACTGATTGCTTTGATTTTAATTTTACTAAATATATTTATGTCATGCAGTTTAACTTTGCTCTTTTTTAATATTTAAAACTAATTTAAAAAGGGGGTTTAAACAATGAATGACCATTATATTAGTGCAAAAGTCAGGGTAGTGAGAACAATTTGCATTATCAGTCTGCTGTGAGTGTGTGCATGTACGTGCTTGCTTCATGTTTGTGTGTATGTTAGGAGGTTGATTGTTGTGGTGGTGGTGATCGCTGCTGCAGGGCTCCTAATGAAGGTATGCGTAATAAAATCAGTGCACTGGGGTCCTCGTCTGTGCCCCGCCTCCCTCAAACTCCATCTGATTGAAAATGGAACAGCTGTGATGATTTAATTTACATGTTAATAACCAACGGGCCTCCAGAAAATCGTCCAATAAACGTCTTTTTATTACCGCCTGTATCTCCGACGACACAGGGGAATGAGTGAGAGAGGGAGAGGGCGTGAATGGGGGATGGAGTGCGGGGTGTATACGAGGAGAAAAGGCGACTGTAATTAATTGTTTAAGCGATTTTATTAAAACAAAAATTATCTGGTGGAGGTGTGTGGAATGAATTTGGACTAGTTGGCAGCAAATAGCATCAGTGGGCTGGAGAGTGGAGGTGGCATGATGATTAGTGTGTGAGTGAGTGTGTATGGGGGGGAGGGGGGGTGACAACTCTGTCTTTCCTCCTCGAGCTTCGATGTGAATTATTCTTAGATTTTCAGGAGCTCACTTTCAGTCTGGATTTTTATGATATCCTGCCAATCTGATTTCATCTTGTTGCTTCAGCTGAGATGGCATTAAGCTGTCAACTTGGAGGGAAAATAAAGTAAAGCACTAATATATGTGCACACATACACTTACAACTGTATACGTTGTTGAAAGCTCACAACAGGATGAATAACTTTTCACTGATCTGCATGATTTTTAGAACATGCTATTATTGTTCAGGCTCTCAATATCTTTGTCATCTTTGCTGTCGTTAAAAGTTACAGGTGCATCATTCAACTGATGTCGTTCAATTTTTATGGGTTTTCACCTTTTTTAATACATTTTTTCTTGTTAAATTAGAAATAATGCATCCATTTTAACATTAGTTCTTGATAACAAGGACAGTTTTTCTAGTGAATAATATCCTGAATTTATCTTGTTATTTATCTCGAGACAATAAGATGATTAAGTGAGGTTCATAAGTAAAGCTGATTGTTTTTTTCAATCAAATTATACGCAATGACAGCTGGGGAGGTAAGTCATGCCATGTAAATGTGTAATGTGTAAAAACACAATTTTTTAAATATTGCTACCAGAGCTAAATGTATGTTTTAGCACTTATGTGCTGAACATGTGTTTATAATGGGCCAGCACATAAGGGTGAAAAGTGTGACGTGCCATCCTTGATACGAATCAGTTAGAAGCAAATTAAAAGTAAATCAAAAACAGTACCTTGTTTTCTGCAACCAACATGGAGGCGTATCAAACAATATAACATCACAGAAAATGGTCTATATTTTCTATGGTCTATATATGTATATATATATACACACAGTATATATATATATATATATAAACATGAGTTGTTTTGTTAAACAGGGTTACAGCATTAGCCAGCTAACTTTTCCAGAATGAGGAGTTTAGCCACTATGAATTGGGGCAACTTTTCTGTGGGTTAATGGTGCATTCACTTTGTACTCAGAAGTTGGATTTTATAATCATATGATATTATATGTGAGTTCAAATGAATATATTTATTAACTAATTGTGCATCAGTATGTTTTAATAGGTTTAAATCTTTTAAATGTTAACTTTTATTGAACTCTTGGGTCCAGCTCTTACATCAAGGCTAAAGTACTAATAGAATTTCAGGATTTGGTGAAGTTTTGTCTCTTGTTTACCAGTTGTCCTCCGTGATTTAAACCATCACCCCTCCTCTGCTCTCATTCCACCTTTCAGTCTCAAACCACCTAGGGAACTGAGAATTCCTTTCCATCCTCAGAGAAAAGAGGCAGAGAAATAAAGGGCTGAACGGGACTCCCTACGCTCATCTTTCCCACCCTTTTTCATTCCTCCCTGTCTCACCTCCTCCTTCACATCTCCTTACCAATTCCGTCCCCTCCCTCCCTCTATCCATGTCCCAGTCCTCAGAGAGGTGGCCCTGCCACTGTGGCCATTCAAGTCATTGTCATGGAAGCCACATGGTTGCATCTCCCTGCTTCTCCTGGGACATGGGGGTGGGGGGTGCAGTGGAGGGGGGGTCCGTGGGGGGAGGGGGGCAAGACAGAGATCTCACTGGGTGGGAACAGTAATTAAAGACTAGAGAAATAGAAGCAAAAAAAAAAAATAAAGAGAAAGAACAAAAGATGAATGAACAAAAGGAATAAGAGATTAGGCTGGGAGGGGGAAAGGAGGAGGCTTGAGGTCCGTGCAAATCATTAGGGGATATTCCCAAGGAGTGTACAGCACTGAACAACAGCTCAGTAGTGGGATCTATTAATGATCCAAATACCTCCAAGCCTTTCTGCTACCACTCACATAGAGTGCTGCAGGGGGGATATGCATGCAAAGTGTCTGTGTGCAAAGCGTTTGCATCACTATGCTGTGTTTTGTTATGTTGTTGGGAAACTTGGAATTTCATCCCACTGTCATGAGCATCCTTGTCACTTCTTTGATCACTGGGTGTTCATTTTATTGACTTGGCTCACTGCTGGCGTGTGACATTAAAGAACACAGGTTGGCTCAGGTCCTCCGTGCCCTCTGAGATTTGACACAGTCAGAGCTCTAATGCATTTGGTGCCCTAAGGCCTCGTCATGCCAAGAAGGGAAGCCAACCCACAAACAACACCTAAAGCTGTTTACCTTGCAATCCTTAAAGCAACAAGATCTGACTGTGACATTGCAGAAAGGCAAGGAAACAGAGCCAAATTTATGCTAATAGAATATTGTTTAGTGGGCTTTAAGAAACATTCCCCTGCTACGCTGTGTTCGCAGCTGAGACTGCCAGGGGGAGATGGATACAGACAGAGATAGTGAAGAAGAAAAATGCTAAGATAGCAAGGAGAGAGGGGAGGTAAACAGAGAGATCATGCCTACGTGTCACACATTCCAATATGGATCAGAGCAAAGTTCTGGGGAGGTTCCCAGGAAGCACTAACTTTGGAGAGGTAAAAGGTCACTGTATCTGGACAATGACGCCAGCTCAGCGTCTATTGATGGGGAGGGGCCAGGGGCATTGTGGGAAGGGCACAGAGTGGCTCTTACTGCCAGTCATGGATGTGTACTATTTGCATGGGCTGCCAATCACCTTAGAAAGGAATGCACCCAGGTCAGAGAGGTCAGGCAGGCGGAGCTGAGCCGAGAGTGAACACAACAAGCCCTGACGCATCAGGGATGATGGGTTAGTGTCTGTGTGTGTGTGTGTGCATCTGTTACTGCTGTAGATAGAAAGATCAAACTGCAGAGAAACTAATAGTTTTCTGTCCTCACATTTGCTGCTGAATTTACAACAAAAGCATTTATCTTGCACCACATAGTCAGCATAGCCTGGTTAGTTTCAGTGTAAATCTATACAGATTAGTCATAAAACACAGCAAGATCTTGAAAGAAAACTCTTTGGCCCTTAAGCTTGTTTAACTTTGGCTGCCATTTCAAAGTTTGCGCGGCAATTCTAGCAGGGTCTGCAGCTCTCCCTAACCAGCCTTACCCCATTGCTTTGACTGTGAGCAGTTCTGTGAAATGGAAGGAGGAAGAAAGCAAATTGTTTGTGCCGTGGGCCTTGACAGGAGGCTACAGAACCCCGGTATTAGCAAAGGATAAAAGTAATGGGATTTGTAGTGGGGAGGCAGCTTCTGTCGCAAGGTGCTGTTGATGGGTGATAGGGGTGAATCGGAGCCTTTAAAAGCTGATAAGTATCTATGTGAGAGAGGGGACAGAGAGCAGGGCAGCAAGGAACATAAACTGATAAATACCTTTTTCCTGTAACTCCATGCTGCATCTTTATCACTTGTTAGGCATGTGTTAGGATTTTGTATCCCATTCTGATTAAAATTACTGGACCGCTAATTAATTTTTTATATGTGAACAATAAAAGCAAATATTCACAAATTGCCTTACACAAGCAAATATCACCTCTTTTAGAAAAATCTGATGTAACTGCTAAATATAGTTGCTACAATGGAAAAAGCAAACGGTTTCCTGATCGACTGAATAGGTTTTTAAATGACCATTAACAAGAAAAAATATGATATTTTCTTGGTGTTAACGATCAGATTCTGGTTTTATTCCAGTCTCTGTGTTGTAAAAACTTCATTTTTCTTTGAACGATGTAAGTGATTTAATCTCTCTTTTTTAACATTAAATGTATGTTTTATTGTTGTGTGATAGAAGGGTTTGTGAAATAAATTAAAAAAATAACAAAGCTAGCATAAATGTGAATATCTTGGTTAATATTTCATAATAACAGAAACAGCTGCTTACTATAATGTAATAAAAACATCAAACACTAAATGTCAGTATGGCACTATAGTATTGTGACCTTAAATCCTACTGTAGGTGAAGATAAATCAAATGTATCACTCAAGCTAATGTGTAATGGTTACTCTTCTGTACACAAGGGTCACACAACTGCAAGCCAGTTAGACCAACATAGAAAAACAACAGATGAGCATCCTTTCCTCACAGTTAAACAGCACTATCTGAAAAGAGATTGACAGCTGTGCCACGCAGCATCTGCGCCTCTGCTTGTCTAATAATAAAACATACAAATGTGTCATCTGTTCTATTGCTTTGAATATAGATGCACAGAAATAAACCTTTTTTCCCTATTAAGCTATTTTCAAGTTAGGAAATTGCTGGGAAAGTTAGGTCTAGGATGATATATGCCTCAATCTTAGCTGAAATGTAGCTAAAGTTAATTTAGCAATCAGCTAATGTCCATCTGTCATGGTTTGACTAAATCTGACTCAGATATGTGGATAAGCAGAGGTTTGGCTGCTGACATCAACCAATAATGTGTCAGTTGGAACTTTAGAGAAAACTAAAAAATATCAAAAGTATTTGAGGCGTGAAATTATATCTGATTCCTTTGTCTCCATTTAAATGCTACAAAATACAACTAAGGTTATTTTAAATAGATAAATTAATTCAGTGCTGTTTATGTTTCCACTGAACAATGCCAAGCAACATTTTCCTTTCTTTTTTATATATAAATTATGGCAATTAAAAAATTGCCTTACACATATTTAAATTTTAAGTTTGAACCAGAAAAGTACTCAGAAATTCCTATGATAATCAGGGGTTCTTTCCAGTATCCGGTAATCTGTTCTTTGTCCCAGATTGGACATTTCCTGATAATTTATTGCAAATCTGTCCATAAGTTTTTGAGTCATGTTGCAAACAGACAAACAAACAAACAAACGATAGCAAAATCATAACTTCCTTGGTAGGGTAATAAATGATTTTGTGGCCTCCGAAGAAGACAGTACAGGACAGAGAATTGAGGAGAATGGGAGCACACACATTACTTGACAAAAATAATGTGCAGAAATTCTCTTCAGCATAACACATTGAACTGATCTTTTTTAAGATCAATAAACTGTTGCAATGTGTAAACTTAAAAAAAGCATCTCATCTTTAATGTGATTAGTTATGCATTTAATGTGATTGCTATAGTTTGGCTTTTTTTCTTTTTTCAACGGGCCAATGCATCCTCAAGAAAATGTCTATTATTTAAGTAAAACTACAGAAAGTCTTATTTTTCAATTGTTTATTTTTAAACAACTTCAGACTAAAAGTTAATATGAAAAGCAGCTCCTATCACAGGGTCTATCCTGATGCTAATAATGTTAGCTTTACTGTGGGACAGCAGCAGTGTCTCAAACCACGACTGCACAAAGTTCACTGAATACTCTGTAAGAGAAGGTGCCAAGGAGACAAGGCAGCGGTGAAGGAGTCAAAGCGATGCAGCCAACCCTCTGACCACCTCTGTGTAGGCTGGTAAGTGTTGGACAGCCCTTTGAGCTTAACACAACCACTGTAGCTGCTGATCTGTGACTGTAAAGGATGAGAACAGCAGGTGGAGGTGTGGCTTGCATTCAGCGCTGTATGGCTGTCCAACATGGAAAAACAAGCAATAATAGTGTATATTGTAATCTAGTCATCATAAATTGGTATTTGAAAGTCAAACACAATTTATTTAAGCTTGAGAAAAAAAATGAATGAACCATTTATTGTTTTTTTTGTTTTTGTTTTTCAGCAAAGCATGGTGCACGTACGTAATCTGATAGCTGAAATAAACCCTTTAATTGTTTAATCAAATAAACTAAATATGAAGTTGAATTAAACATCCCAATGTTTTCAGTTTATTTCCATGGGGAGTGTTCTCTTATTGCTACTGCTCGCTTTCAACCACAAACTGGAAACACTGGCTCTCTTTGCTGTAAAATATCCTTTTTTTAAATTAAATTTACAAAAGAGCCCTGAACCCATACGTTAAAAAAATATATACATGTGTTATCTTTTGCATTCAAAAATACACATACTATCAGCGAATGTTTGGAAAAAGGAGGTAAGCAAAGAAAGAAAAAGGAAAACGAGTAGACTTTCATATTGACTCAGCGGGCACTACGCCGCGCAATTAGTCCAAACTACGAAGTGAGTGAGAGGAGGGAGGGAGTAAGATAACCCAAAAAATAAAAAGCTGTCTGTGGAAAATTTGGAGAACTTCCCAAAATACACAAACTCTCCCGACGAGCACATTTCTAAGGTATGCTGTAATCTCATATGGCTGGCCTTTTCGAGCCCCTCCGTGAGACTTCTCTCTTCTCTCCACTCAGCTTTCCAAGCTCCCCCAACCCCCAGACCTCACCAGTCTGGCCTAGTCTCAGACCCCCAGCCCCTGCCTCCACAAAATCCCCTTCCAAAACCCCACTGTCCACACATGGCAATCATTAGGCAACTCTCTTAAAGAGCAACATTATACCACCAATTGCAGCCTTGCATGAAATTTTGATCACTTAAACCCATCTTAAAGAGGCAGCAGCCACTTTCTGCTCCACAACCTCCTTTTCTTTCGCTCCATGAATGGTAATGCACTTACCTCTCAATAGTAACCCCCTATTCTCATTGTACCAGCCCAACAAAGCCAAATGAGGCTTGTAGCCACTTAGGAGAGGCAGCTCAATTAAGGGGCACACTTTAAATAAACCTCATAAAGAAAAAAGATACAGTGCTTTGTGATTATCCATTGGTTGGTTTAAGGCCATTTTCTGCTGCATTTGTTTCCCCTGTGGTGAAATACAAACAACCATTCCTGGTGTCTAAAATCTCCAGAAAATTAAACATTACGATCATTATATTATCTAACTGCTGTATTGTCTTATTTTCCAAATAGAACAGCGCACTACTAAGTGAGTAACAATATAAATTCTTCTAATGTTAAATTACAACCACTGAGAAGGTTGGAAAGAAGAAAGCAAGACACAAAAGTCCTCCTGGGTTCACTCGTAAACAACGACTAAAGCACCTCAAGTAGTGGCATGTGCACTCTTTGCCACTCGCCTCACACCACTAGCTAATTAGTTAGAGCTTTGCTTTTACTGCTGGCTTCAGTGTCATAAAATTAACACATTTTGTGAAACAGCAGAAACAGGCTCAAACTGTGGTAAGGGTTTAACAAGCCTCTCCAGGGTGAAGCTGTTTGTCTGGCATACTGGGGAGATGGTAGTAGTCCCTACAGGCCAGAAATGGCCATTTGTAGACCAGGAGGAAAGGAAGGGAGAAACAGAGAAGAAGAAAGAGGAAAGCAAATAAAGGAAAGGAAAGGGGGATTAGGATTCCATGTGGAGCCGTTTATCCCAAGGAGTACAGGGAGTAGAGATAAAGCTCTAGAGGGCTCCACATGGCCCCTCAGACAGACCTGGTGCCAGGGGAACAGCTTACCCTGCCTTGTGCCCAGCAGATGAATAGGATTTAAGCAAAAGTGGATTTTGCTGAACTCTTCCCCTTTCATTCATCTTCTGTCTAGAAAAACTTTCCTCATTCTGAGGTGGAACCACAGTGTAGACAATACCGTGTTGCAGAAAAGCATTCAGAGCCAGTTGCCTTGGTGTTGGAAGAGTTCAGCTGGCATGGCTGGAGGAAAAGAGGAAGTTTATTCACTGTTCATTTAATACAAAAAGCAATCTGAATGTAATTATTCTTTTGCAATGCAATGTACTTAATGTAGTCTTGGAGTCTGGAAACAATAACTTTACTATCATTTTTCAAAAACCCATCCAAGTCTGATTAACAAACAGAACATGCCTAAGGAAAAACATGGGTTCCAGAGAAGAGCAAATTTATGTGCATGTTGTGGGATTTTTAAAAGACAATACTCTGGGAAATACTGAGGAGGGCATTTAAGAAGATAAACTGATTTATAGCCATTATATATCTGTGTTAAAGCAAAGCCAGTCTGGTCTAATCCTGGCTCAACCTGTGGAGAGAATTTTGCAGAATGATTCTCAGGTTTGTATCAGATAGTCAAATGTTCCTTGGCCTGTTCAATTTTCCAACATTTTTTTTCTTGTATTGCTGCATATTAAGAGGCACAACGTCGTTTGGAATGCTGGTTTCTATTTTTGAAATGTTCTGAAACGATGTTTGCATACATTTGCATAGCCAAGTGCAAATTGAGCCATGAATATGCAAATGCAGAGCTGATGTCTGTGGCAGCCTCTGCTCTGCCAGGTTTATAGAAGAATTCGTTTACACACACACACATGCACACACACACGCCCACGCTAACACACTAACACATGCAGATTTTCTCTCACCCCTTCAATCTCTGCGTGTTCAGGGAGGACTGCTTGTTTAAAACATGATTCTAAAAATCATTCATTTGCTTGTATTGCCTTATTAAGTTGGGATATTCTGGTTGCCGTTTTTTCTTTTTTTCTTTTTTTTGTTGATGTGCTGCCCTGTATGTGTTTCCACTGCCTCATTAAGGAGTGAGATGGACTGCGTACTTGCATAAAGGTCCTCTAGCTGACACTGAGACCAGACGCCAGCTCATGCTCAGTGCACCCGACCCCTCAAAATAAAGTCTGACTTAATTTGTTTACTGTATCTGTGGGCACTCACTCTGCCATCCTCTTAGCCTCTCTCCCAGCCGCCCTCCCACTGTCTCTCTCTCCTTTTAACCTAAGAACCATTAGAAACATTTGACAAGAGAGTTTTAAATAGAATTGTTGTGAGCACAGTCTGCATAGACTGAAGTTGTAATGGTTGCTGCTGGAGCATGTAATAAAAAAAGAAAAAGGGATCATCTTTAGACACAGTGCATATTATAAGTCATCCTGGCCCTGCGGGTTCAGTACAGTGCTTCATCCAGATCTGGCTACTCCACTTTATTTTCTGTCAGAAGTAATTTTGCTCTGGGCTCTTTAAAAACTCTGACAAGCTATCATTCATCCATGCATTAACATACAAGTAGAAAATATGTTTTTGTTATTGCTGAAATGCAGCAAACACAAAGGTTAGTACTGAACCTTTAAGGCTACTAAAAATCCCTTATTTTTTTTTCTCTAAACATCTTCAGCAAATCTGCGTGTAAGCCTAATGAATCATTTCTTTCCCGCTTAGGTGGATTTTCAATGGGTCTCTGATTAGAGGTGGTCCAACATTTGTAATCCTTCATCCAGCCCTTAATGGCTTAAGTTGCAGTTCTTAGCTGATTGGCACCGTGTCCATGCACAGTGTTATTGGATAAGGGAAAAAACAACAGTTTAATTAGGGAATAGGAGAAAAAAAAGAATCTTGCATTTAAGTTTTCAATTAACCCAATTAAGGCCAAATGGATGAACAGTCAGAGATACAATAGGAGCCGTGTTGCTGGCAAGGCTTGCCTTTTAGTGGTGCACTTACGCGTCTCTAACATCTCAGAGGTTTTTCTTATGATTCTGTGCTTCCATTTCAGATCTCAGTGGGGATCCCAAACAAAGCCGACGAAATCTGCACATGTACTCCAGAGAAATTATGCTAATGAAGGGAAAACAAAAAAAGAACCTTATCATGACGCTCCATTCCCCTGAGCGCCAGATTAAAAACTCATTCATTTGTTAAATATTTGACACATCTATGCTTGAGCTTTGAGCTTAGGGATTTGCAAAGTACTTCTTATCAACTTGTGTGGGAGAAATGCCCCCCTCTGATACTGGCACAGACAACCTGGCACATTTACAGAAGGACAGACAAATTCATCTATGTGTGTATGAACATAGATTCCACTGTACCAACCATGCGCTCCGCTTTCTCTGCAAAGACAATTCTTTGTTCCTACAGCTATTTTTCAATGGGCGCTTTCCCACTTACTACAATAGGTTAGAATCAAACAAGATTTAAATCTTATAATTCTAATAAAGCCGGTTTTATTTATCGTTGTGTTGCTGCAGAACTTGCAAACTCTCAAACCAAAATATTTGTAACTATTATACCACGGGTGCTGTACAAACTCTTGTGAATTTAGTAACTTAGAATCCTTGAATATATCAAAGTTGTGTGTTACTGGGGTTAGCATGTGAAATAGACACAAATCTATGTAACCATGAAGAAGGGATGAGAGGAAACATGGGAGAAGTAATGCAGCAGGGCACAAAGCCATTACGCCTACCCCGAAAATAATTCACAGGGGACAAAGCAGCTTTACAGCTTCATTCCTGGATAAGAATAAAAGGAGGGAGTCGGGATTTTGTCAGGGGAATCAAGAAAAGAGAGGGAGGGGGTGGCATAATTAGATGATCACAAACTGTACCAGCGGCTCAGTTTTCACTCTGCGGTCCAAATTACAAACCGTCATATTTTTAAAGTCATACTGACATTCTTTCATTCCCAGCAGCTGCCAAGAACAACCAAGGCTGGGCTTGTCTTGGCATCTGATCAAAAAGAAGGACCAAGCTCCAGTCACACAGCAACTGAAAACATTTACACAGCTGGGACCCTCGAACCCTGAGGCCGCCCTGCTTCACTGCAACGACCTGAGAGTGAGAGGGTGGTGGGGGGGACCAGGTGCATCTGGGGGAATGCAGAGGTTCCAATGGAGCAAAGGATAATGACCACTGGAAGCTCAAAGCTGTCCCCTTCATTCCAAAAGTCACATTTACCGCTCTTTATCACGATTAAAGGCCAAAATGCGCACAAGGTGTATACAGTGTAAACATTCAGTGGTGTAAATATGAGCTCAAACATCAACATTTATACAAATGCACATGTTCTTGAATAAACTAAATAAAAAAGTAAGCATCGATGGAAAGTAGGATTGCATTATTTTTTTCTCCATAAATGAGTGTCAGACACTGTTTGCTCATGTGCCCATGATGAGGATTGTTTCTGTTTGATAAGCTATGTTTGTTTACGCTTGGATTAGAGTAGTCTCCTCCACTGGATCATGGGACATAATCAATTAAAGCCAGTTTCACTGTCTTCCTATGCTGCACAAGAGGTAAAAGCCAATAAAAGATGAGCCGCATGCATACGTTTAAGGCCGGTCTTAATTCAAACTCATCATTTGGCCAAAATCCTTTTGATTAAATTTTACATTGCAATGCTCTGTATACCTTTTCATAGCACCTCACGTAAATAGGCACAGGTTTGGCTTCTAAAACTAAAACCGTGGCTAATGAAACTTTTATAATCAGCAGCATTTGTTACCTCCTCCTCAGCACATTGTTGCTCATTTAGGGGCAGCATGGTCACGCAATGGTTAGCACTGTGGCCTCACAGCTAGAAGGTTGCTGGTTCGAGCCCAGGTTGGGGAGGGTTGTCCAGTGGCCTTTCTGTGTGGAGTTTGCATGTTCTCCCCATGTATGTGTGGGTTCTCTCCAGGTACTCCGGTTTCCCCCCACCCAGAAGACATGCATGTTAGGTTAATAGCTATGGTTAAAATGTCTGCTCATATGCAAGTTGCTTTGGATAAAAGCATCTGCCAAATGACTGTACAGTATAGTATTTACAAGTCCAAGATTCTTTAATGTTTTTTGGTTGTATGTGACTGGTCTCTGATATTGGTAGCATCACCCAAGATGTGCACCCAAGAGACTTCTGTGGGTTATAAAACAGCAGGACTTGATAGAGACAGGCCAGATGCTTGTATGGGTATCAGAATTTCAATTTCTTTACAAAAAGTTTTTTCTGCATATTGGAAAACCATCAAAATGAAATGTGACACTACTCTACTGCGACTCTTCTACTATGTCAACAGTTTAAAGGAGAACTTCTATACACCTGTTACTATCAGAACAAAATACATGGAATACAAGTACAAGATTTGCAGCAAGGACAAAATTGACGATGAAGATGTGTGCATAAGTGCATTTTTATTCTACCCTACAGCAGTCATTTTTTTTGCTAATGAGAGGGGATTGGGTTAAATTCCAGGTTAAAACTATAAGATTTGAATCTAATCCAGGTGAATGCAAGATGAGTGAGGGAAGCCTCTTAAAACATACAGGGTAGGAAGGTAACATGTTTAGGACATAGTGGTGGAAGAAGGGGAGGCATAGAAGAGTGATGAATCCAAGGTTGTGCTGACTCCTCATGACCTCCTCCCAGTAACTCAGAAACCCCAAAGGAACAATGACATCACTCCTTCATTCCAAGACAAAGAATCAAAGCCCTGCAGTGCTGGACTAATACTCTGCGCATGCACACTGAACTATTAGACCCTTTTTCTACTGCGTGTATGTGCTTGTAATCATTTACAACCATGGAAACAAGAGAAGAAGTAGGAGGGGTCTTAAGTAGCATAAGTAGAACCAGATTTTATTTTCAGGCATATATGCTCAACCTTTTTTTTTTTTTGCTTGATCTCCTCCTGGAAAGTATTCAGTGAAAATGATGACATATGAACTGACATGACCATGACCCATCTTTTCAAACACCTTATAACTTTTCCTTCTTACCTCCATTTCCACAGTTAATCTTATGAAAACAGGCACACTGTATGTCATGATTTATGATTACAAAAAGTGAGAAATCTTTAATATCCCAACACTACAGCCCACCACAGAAATAAGTCATGGTTAGTTTGCACATTAACTAATACTACTGATATGTTAGCAGTACTTATTTAACTTTATGTACATTTTTTGTTTATGTAAACCAGCCATTATATATTTCAGTGCAAAGCAGAATGGCACAATCAGATGTCACAGCAAAGCAGACAGACCCACAGTTCAGTAGGTCAGTGGCACAATTTGCTTTCTGCAAGAAAGAGTAGTTTACAACCAATCTTCCACCTAATTTAAAGGATAGAGGAATAAAACAAGTTGTTCATTCAGAAGATGTAGGTTTTGGGGTCTTTGTGGGAGCAAGACCTTTATTTTTGGACCATTTACCTTTATTTTCTATAGCACATTTTCAGTTACTCCTCATGAGGTGGGAGTGTTTCCTTTTTTAACAACTCAAGCTTTGGACATTGTTTAAATGGGTTTAGGAAGAAAAAAAGTTTGCTTTAAATTTGGCCCTTTCAAAACAGACAAACATCAGTCAATTAAATTCTCTTTATAACACCCTATTTTATGGTGAGATCAAATAATAACATATTATTTTCCATCCATCCATTATACCACTTATTCCCTGAATGGGGTCGCGGGGGGCTGGAGCCAATCCCAGCTGACATCGGGTGAGAGGCAGGGTACACCCTGGACAGGTTGCTAGTCCATTACAGGATATTGTTTTCCCAGCTAGTTAAAATAAACATGATATTTATTCCATATACATTAGGGTTATGTTGGTGTATTTTTAACATGATATTCTGCTAAATTTTAATGAGCAAAAACGGCACATATAAGAAGGAGTAAAAGGCAGCATGAATAATGTCATTTGGTAATGTAAAAGAACATGTAATGGACAATACAGTAGTACTATCAGTAGTAATATAGTTTTGCAAATAAACTGGTAAGACAACAAGTCGTGACAACTAAGTCAAGTTTTAGTCTGATTTACCTGATATGTTCACACAATAAAACCAACATGCTGCATGGAGATCTGCCAGTCTATTATTTCACCTGAAACTATGGCATCTACATCACTGTATTACCTCCGCCTCGCAGAGTTTGTTGGTTTGTTTGTCTATTGGCAACATTACTCAAAAAGCTTTTGGGTGGATTTAAATTTGAAATTTTCAGTAACATGATGTTGCTGCTTGGTGGAGGTCTGCGCTCTCAGAGTGCATTTCTAGTTTGTACAGGAACTGCATGTTGACATGTTGAAAAACCACTTTTAAATTTCATTTATTGCACATTATTCGTGATAATAGTAACATGATAATTAGAAAGGTGGTAGATACATTGATGTATAAGCAAATACAAGCATTTGATAATACATTTCTCTCTGCTTTTTATGCCTATCACCCTCATGCGAATATGGTTTTTAGCACTGGTGCAGAGCATTTTGAACAAATTTGGAATTGTTGTGTTTTTTTTGTTTTTGTTTTGTTTTGTTTTTATTCAATGCCATGTGGTTCAGTTATCTGCATTTACACCTTACTATGTGTTTACATGGTCCTGGGTCAGCTGGATCTTGATGCTGCGTTTGATACATTGTGTATCACAGAATCATGTTGCACACATTGGACAACTGGGTTGGACTTCTGAAGTGGTCCTTAATGGCTTCAGGTCCTATTTAGAAGGTTGAAGTTATTTTGTCAGTACGATCAGTAGCTGCATCTGAGTGAGTGCCCATAACTTGTAGAGTACCTCACAGGTTAGTTTTTGGACCTCTTCAATTAAACTTGACTCCACCTACATGAAAACCTCCCCCAGGAGGTGTGCCTGTCGCTGTTGCACTCTTGTCAACAGACACGCCTCCCTCACGTCAACAACAGACCTCTGTCTAAGGCAACATCTCGGGTTGGGTGGGTAAATGTGAAGGCCTCTCTGGCTGCTCAGTGAATGAGCAAGAGGAGCTGGGAGCAAGCCATAGCAAGCTGTTCCCAGTTACAGGTAAGAGACCTCGCAGGAAGAAATGGGTGTTATGGTAAAACTATAGTATGATGCATGTTGCACAATGCATAATTTTATCATAAATGTGCTTTGGATACACTGTGAAATGGCAAATATAGCCAGCTATAGGACCCTTTTTTAAATAATTAAATTGCTATTTATTGTCATTTTTTCTTTACAACACTCATAATGCTTTTGATGTTTTATGCAAAACACTCTAAATTGTTTTGTTCATAAAAGGAACTGTACAAATAAACATGTCATTATAATAATAGAGCAGAAGTCACTGGGGACTTTAAGTTAAAACTAAAGTAGAGCGTGTGTGTAATTTCATGTGCTTAGAAATGTTTATATAGATGAAGTTCCATGTGTGAGTGTGAGTGTGTGTGTGTGTGTGTGTGCATGCATGAGAAGGAGAGACTTTATTTCTTTTAAAAATGACTTTGTTCAAATCAAACTGTTTCCATTTCTGGCTGGTTCTGGTTCTGTTCTCTATAAATTTTACCACAATGTGCCAGCCCCATTATTAACTTATTGTAATATTAAAACAATTATTTTTTATTTCTTTAACAGAAAAAATGCCTCGTTAACTTATACTGAAAATGTTAATAAACAAAGATAAATGGATTCAAAATTCATCCTAAAGTTACAGACAGACTAAATTTTGTTTTCACCTTTTAATGGAGATTTACAGATAAATAATGTACTATTTGTGAAAAGTAAATTTTATTAATAGTCCTTTCTCAAGTTATGTGGTGAGTAGTAAAGTAGCAGCCTATTTAGCTCCAAATCATGTGGAAGATGCATACTGAGCTGTCTAAAGCTGGCAGAAAAGACTGCTCAATTAAGGAGCAGATTTAAGATGAGAGCGATGATTCCCAGGCCCAATTAATTAGCAATAGAAAAGAGAAGAGGTAGCCAGAGAGCAGGAGAGAGATTTAGCCAGAAGGTGCTCACCAGGGACTCGCTCTCCTGCTCCTACCTTCTCACCCTTACTCGATTCCATGCTCTATTTCCTTCCTTCCCCTGCTAATTCTTTTGTTTCAACACTTTGCTGTTTTTGACTCCTAGTTCACCTTATGCCTCCTTCTGTCATTAACAATATTTTACAGTCCAAGATAAGTCTAATTGTATATACTTGAGTAAAATTTTATGCTTTTGATAACCTGTTATTTAATTTGTGTTATTAAAAGTAATATGTAAAATGCTCTTATTAAGTAGTTCTCAAAGAAAAAATATGTATATTCACCGACAAAAAAGACATTTGTAAATCTTTACTAACATGACATTTTATAAAATCTTTGATTTCACTTTAATAAAAAAATACACATAATGCAGCGAGGTTTGTGTCCACATTTAACAATTCCCAACATGTCAGCTTCTTAAAGACATCCATTCATATTTGTTTGAAACTAAAGTTTATCTAGGACCTCTGCATAGATGTATAATTTACTTCATGGTAAAGTGATGTAAGGACCAACAACCTGTCAAACTTTCTCAGCCGTGATATGAGGTATGTGCACAAGTTATCACATTTTCTTTGAATAAGCCATCAACCAGTTTGATAGTACTCATATGATTACAGATATACACAAAACATCAGTGAAAGATTAAACTCAAGCTGACATGTTACATTTGAAGAAGAGACAAAATCTGCAAAATAATGCCAAGCTTGTTGCGGACTTCATCACTAGTTCCAAGTAAAACATAGTATTCAATATTGGCACACCCACATATCTAAGTACAAAAGATGTAGGAGTTTATGGAAGGAACTATTAATAAAATTGGATTCCTTTAGCTTGAATGAAAGGTTGATGGCTCTTGCAATAAAATTGCAAGAAGATAAATTAGTTGATTCTGAATAACACCTTAGTTAATGAGCATTACTCTGAGGAAAAATGACAAGAAAACATCACACAGAAAATGTTTAAGTGATTTTGAGAAAACCAGAAAACCAAACATATTTCAGCTAATGATAGATCAGCAGTTAGCAACTGGCAGCCTGTGGGCCAAAATTGACCCACAGACAATAATACATGACCTGCCAGAGTAGATTGATGAAGAAAACTTCTATGGCATCACAAAAAAGACAAATTTCCCCCAGATTTCTGAACATTTAAAAGTTTAAAAGCTATAAACTAAGAAAATATGATTAAATAAAGTAAAGCCGCTTGCTTGACTTGACACACACTGGCTTGGGACATGAACGTAATTGACGTGTGCTCTGAGAAAATGTAGGAAAAAAGAAAAGAAAGCTGGCTAGCTGTATGCTTCTGCAACAAACAATGCAAAATCAGTTTAATGGAATTAAAACAAATACCCTCCTCTCAAAGACATTATTTAGATGGCGACATCTAAAACACAAGCAGTTCTCTGTTGAGCGGGTGTCGGGCAACATTGTCAGCACATAAAGGGCCAGTTTCTTAATCCACCTTTACTTCTCTAAACATGCGCTCTAAAGATTCTTGTGCATTTAGCACATTGCTGACCAGGGAGTTTGTTTAAATTTCAATAAACTGGAGCTGAACCATGGCCTTGTCGTATGAGGGGATGGTTTTTGTAGCCAGGTAAGGGAAAATCTGCATTTGGGACAGTGAGTGGGTCACAGACAACATCAACAATGTCCCTCAGGATGGAATAGTCATCAAACCTGGAGTTGAAGTTTGCTCATAGGTGTTTGATTAAAACCGACAACTCTGTCGCTTTCCCCCATCTTGGTGATTTTTGTTTAGTTAAATGTAATGTTAAAATCTCCATGCCTATTGGTAAACAATTTCAGCTTTTCAACCTGGTCCACAATAGTTTTGTCTCTCCTGGCTGCAGGTTAAGCTAGTTCATGTTGCCGAAAATGTTAATTTAAAATGCTACATATGATAAAGACATTTCATTTTATAGCAAAGTGTCTGGAACTTGCATCTTGCTTGATTTTAGAAAGGGCTTGACCTCATCGAGTAGCGCACACAAGTACTTCAGTGCATTGCCTTTACTTAACCAGCGCACATCGTCATGAAGCAGCAGGTCATTGTAAGTGGCTTCCTCTGACTCAACCACAAGTTGCTGGAGAAAATGATGCTAAGTGCTTGATGTACCCCTAAATAAGTTTAATGACACATATCACTTTATTTAACCAGCTTTGGCTTCCAATGGCATGGCGCACAGGACACTCTGGTGAATGAAGCAACACAATCTGTGCATTTGGATATCGTTCAGTCTCCTCACTGGACCTCTGTGGCAACCTACCATGCCCGGTGTGCTCCGTCTGTTACAATGAGGTAAATTTTCTCAAATGACAATGAAAGCAGGTTGCACAGGTCTTGAAGTATTTAGCTGCTATACATATATCCAGCTAACAGTGCTTCAGGTATTTGCTTCCGAGCTTCTGTCTGCAGTGAACTTGTTGCTCTGAAGTTGCCATGCTTGGTTTTGCGGTGCCTTTGAATATGGCATTCCTTCCAAACTGCAACAGCACTGTGCAGATGAGGCAGACTGTCATTTATAAACTTTTCTTTCCACTGTACTTCATACGTCCTTATTGTCAGTAGTCATTTTTCATTGCTTTGGACCAGGGGTCACCAACTCCAATCTTTGAGGGCTACCATCTAGAAGGTTTTAGTGTTTTCTGGTACAACACAAATAATTTAAATAAAGAGGTTTTTCCAACAAGGGCTGCATGGTGATGCAGTGATTAGCACTGCAGCTAATCTGTGGCCTTTCTGTGTGCAGTTTGCATGTTCTCTCTAGGTACTCCGGCTTCCTTCCACCATCCAAAGACATACTAGGTTGATTGGTCATTCTAAATTGGCCCTATGAGTGGACGTGCATGTGAGTGGTTGATTGTCTCTCTGTATCAGTCCAGTGATCAGCCTGTCCAGGCTGTTCCCCGCCTCCCGCCCATTGATTGCTGGGATAGGCTAGGGATAGACCTTCTAGACCTGCTTTTTAATGAGCCGCTGATTTGAACAATGACTTTTTTCTGATAGCTAGCTTTTTTTAATCTCTTTTATTGATTATCTTAGCATAAAAACAACAGCATCAGGATGTTGCATGAAAACAGCCTGCAATAAAACAAAAATTACAGTATAGCAAATATTTTTTAAAATAAATACAAAATCAGGTTTTTCCAAAAAATGTTATAGCCTAGATATGAAAAAGTTCAGTAGGGGACATCCAACTCTTCTCTGAAGATGTAAGTTTGTCCTACCATTCAGCTGGTCAGAAAAACCATGGCCTTGGACTAAATTTGGTTGCTGACCCCTGCTCTAGATAAACATGTTTTAAATGTACATGCTTTTTCCCTACACAAAGACCTGGCAGTGACACTGAAGCAGCACACTGATGGGAGAGAAGCCAAGCCAGCTGACACAGCTAGCAGAAAAAAAACATGCTTCTGAAACAGAAATAGACAGAATGGGTCTTTTACACATCCAGTTATGTTTTAAAGGTCTAAAAAAATGGTTTACTGGACAAGACATGTAATTTTATCTGCTGTTGTGAACTGAGTTATCATCCCAGTACATTACATTTCAAATACCACCTGCTGTGCTGCGTACAGAAGCATCCTCCTATGAAGACAGTCTATGATGGATCGCTTACAGCAGAGATGTCCTAGTAATTCCACAAGCAGCAACATTTCAACATCTGATCTGGATCATCTAAAGAAGTTAGAAATGATGCTAGACATCCACAGACAATTTACTCCTCTTTATGTTTGTTTTTAGTTTAGTTTAGTGGAGTGACAGTGTTAAGTTATTCAACCCGATGTGAGTAAATATAACAACTAAAGTGTCTTATGATATTACTGCTGGTACATAACTGCGGACAGTAATATTACAAACATAATAATATTATGTGATAGTAGATCCCAGTTATTTAGATGATAGAAAACTTTATGTTTCTTTGTCATCAGATGATTAAATTGTTTAGATCAAATAAACACCAGATGAGAAAGAATGTTCTACAATTAAAATAAGAAAAATTAGATCATTCTGTTTGGTAGCAAATAGAAGAGGGTCAGCTTTGGTAAACATCAAGAGACTATGGGCCAAATCTACTAAGATCTCAATTTGCGTGTACTAATTAGCGTGTGGAATCTAGAATTTAGCATGTGGGGTGGGACCGTGGTTAGTACGTGATTTACTAAGATTG
>JBAMHV010000012.1:17686454-17706535 GCA_037177535.1 Pseudomugil gertrudae
ACTCACCATCCCTCAACTTAGAACATAGAACACTGTTTCTGAAAATAAAGGAATCGTGTACTGATCCGGGATATTTTGCCACAATATTGGTTATGATGCCAAAGGCATCACAAACACACTGCACGTTCAATGAACGGGTGTGTTTTCGGTTTCTGTTTATATGCTCAGAGTTTGGGTGCAGTGAATTGCTCTTATAACACCGGGGAATCAAGCTACCTCTAAAAAACCTTGTTTGGTCTCATTTACATATTTACATATTCATTGAGGGAAAGGTGCTATTTGAGATGGACGCACAATTTTGCACCTTTGAAAGACGCAAACCCTTTTGCTCACTGTTAGATCAGTTCCATACATTAATTTGCAGTAGACTGGTTTACTGGAAAGTTTTTTGCTATTGTTTTGTTTTGTTTTTTCATTAGGACTTCCCAAAAAAGCATAAAACATCTGCAGCTCATCCAATATGCCGCTGCAAAAATTCTGAACACATCACACCAGTTTTAAAATCTTTACAGTGGCTCCAGATCAGTCACAGAATAAATAATAAAACTCCAATGCTACTTTATAAATCCTAGAATGGTTTAGTCCCAGCAACCATCTGTGGTATGTTCAGAGAATATAATCTCAGCAGAGCTCATAGAGCCAAGGACTCTAGTTCAGCTAGTTCAGATTAGGAGAGGTAGCATTTAACTGTTCTGTAGCAAGCAAGTGGAACAATCTTACAGATATTAAAGATGGAACTTTCACCCAATGTACGCATTTTTTTACAAGTTTTTTTCTCTTTTTTATGGTTTATGGATTAACTCTGCACCGTATCTTTAACTGACCTAGAGTTATAAAGTCAGGTCATAAGTTTGTTATTCTAATGCCTTTTAAGATTAGTTTATAACAATGTCAGAACTTTCTGTGAGCCTTATAGCTCTGCAATACAATTGAAACCAATGATTTGTGCCTTAAAACATACCAATCTACAAAATACATATTTATTATGGTAGCTAACCAATACCTGGGATGGTTTGTCAATAAGCAAGGGCTGTGAATATATTGTGTCTGGACTCATGACCCCGCCTGTATGAATGTCAGATACCGTATTACTGCCACAACCTAACAGCCATCTATCAAATCACAGCAAAATGTCAATAACAGAAGCTCAACCCAAAACTCTAAAAATTACCTGCTTAGAGGAAGAAAAAAAACTAATCAATGAATGACTGGAAAGGAAGGGCCAGTCCTCACTTTGCTGTATGAATTTTTGATGCGTCTACTGCTTAAGCTGCAGACTATCAATTATGAGATAAACAGGGTCTAGGTGATTGTTGTCATGGTGCACAGGGCTGCCATCCAATTAGATCGTACTCCAACTAATGTGTTAATATCTTACATAATTGGTGTTGGGGGCTACTTTTTCCTCCCTCTCTGAAATGCCAAGCTGATTCTTGTAGAGACTAATACTACACCATTAGCACAATCTTATCAGAGAAAAGTAAAATAGATTAAATATATAGAAAGATATTGTATAATTCAAAAACCCATTTTGGAGCCTTGACAGACTATTTTCTGCATGTTTCACACTCATCACTTTTTTAGGTTCTTTTTTTTTTCTTATTAAGCCACAAATTCAAACCATACCCTGGAAACGGTCATCCTGCTGCAGACTGTTTTGGTCACACAATTTATTTTTTATCTATTTATCTTTTATTTTTTTCCAAAGTTTGCAAATGAAACAGTGCCAGCTTTGTTGTCAGTTTTTATGGACCAACAAATGGAAAATATAACTTACAAAGACTGGGAAAGAAATAAATCAGAAAGAAGTAAACAAAGAGAAAGAAAAAAGTGAAGCAACAACAGAGCAAAGAATATTTGTAAAGAGCAAAATGGGAGTCAGAAAAGAGAAGGGATATGGAAGAAAAAAGAAGAGAAATAGAGAAGAGAGCAAGGGATGAGACGGCTGCCTGGAAAGACGATTAGTATTCATGCGGCGTGGCGCTCCAGAGAGGATTAATGGACTCTGATGCCTAATATCCTGGAGAACAATTAATTTGCCCACAGTTTTGTCATGGTTGAAAGTCAAATGCTGGAACAGATCGATGCGCACAGCCGCCAGTGAAATCGCGGCAGCCCCTTCTGCCAGGCGCAGAATTTTAATTTCATCATCATCATTTTCCCCGGCTGCCACCCTCAACGAAGCTGTCCCTGACATGGCTGAGAGGGCCGCCACATCCCGACAGGCACAGCACACACACGCACGCACACACACTTAAAGAGCTCAGTGGACTCATAAACATGCCCCATACACTTATGCACTTACATCCTCAGAGGAAAACTCTCATGCATATGTACAAAAAAAGTTCACATTCTTCTGATACAAAATAGGCAGTGATATGAAAATCAACATTAGCTCTTATCAATATTTTTGTGTTTAGATTTGCCAACATTATATGTGATGAATATGACGTTCCTTGTCGTAATTACATCACTAGCTGTTCTCAACAAAACTTGTTGATAGGGTCACCGCAGAGCATGAAGTCCCAGGTTATTTATTTCCCAAGTCATGTGAGAAACTAACTTGAATAGGATCTACATATAGAAAAAAGTTGCATTGATTTCAGTAACTGATCCAGCAACATGAATCATGTTTGGTGGGGAAAAAAATAATGATCTCAAAACACAGAAACAATAATTATAAATCAGGAGAAATCAGTACTTCACCAGAGCATACTTATGCTAACACCACTGATAAAACAATAACATTTTATCATCAACAAAACATGCCACGACATAACTAAAACCAGCAGCAGCAGCAGTAAATATTATATTGTAGATTTTTAATGAATATATCAAACTAAAATATTGGACCTAGCTGCTGGCATATAAATAAAACACAGTTTAAATTGTAGCTGTTAGTCCTAACCTGTAGAGGTGGCTTGCAGATTTCAGTGGAATAATTGTATCTATTTATTCATTTGTTTGTTTTTCTTTTCATTTAGCTAATGAAAGTCTCTCACACACATCATCCTCTGTCTTCATGCTAGCTATTAGCTGCTAAGTTCATTAGAGCACTTGCCTTTCTTTCCATGTTTTTTACCATGGTACCCACTGTGCAGTGGGAAAAAAGGATAGACATCATTCTATGAATTATTAAAGGTGCTGGTGCTAATTTATTTAATGAATTAAGAAGAGTCCTGTGGGGGGTATTTCAATAATGGAGCACTGTTAGTAGTGTTTTAATAAGGATGGCACACTGATTGGGTAATTAAATCTCAGCTCTCCCTATGCTGCTTCACTCCCACAAGACGAGGAAGCCGTGTGACAGTGGCATAGTTGTCTGGCCTCTATATTTACCTCAAAACACACATCATGACATGGAGCCCTACATACTGACCTTCCATTAAAAAATGAGTAAGGTAGCACTTACTGCTGCGTTGGGTATGGGATGACCAATCAACCAATAAGCATTAGTTTGTACAGATATAAACATTTTAGGCACCAATCTATGCTTTATCTATAATCTTAAAGATGCAGAGATATGTATGTTTACCTTGTTTCACAAACAAGAAAAGTTAAATGATTATAGATCAGAAATTAAATAAACTAATAAATAATATTTACTTGATTTATTTTATTCCCTTTGTCCAAAAGCAAAGTCGTGGATGGCTGCAGTTTTCGTATTAGGACCTGCTAAGCTCTGAAATCGGTGACACAATAAGTAGTGCCAGGCAACAACCTGTCTGGTTGTGCAATTATACTGTAAAAGCACACAGTGAAGAACCTAGGCTTGCTTCATATTGCCAAGTGATTAGATTTAACTGCAGCTGTATTATATAAAGAGTCAGTGACATGAATTTCTGTACAGTATTAGGAACATGTATAATGTTACACATATACAATTAATTTATTGTAATATTTATTCTAATTCACATTCAGTTCTGCAATTATCCCTGCTGCATTTGCAACAATAACTGTTAAACACTGTGGGAATTTGTTGTCTAAAGACTTTTTTCATTACCTCTAAATTAATTTTATAGCATAACAAATGCATGTAATTTGCCAAGCTTAGCTTAATTTCCATATCATGTAAGTTATCCATTGTAGTGCATTCAGCTCTAACTTTGTGGTATTTCTGCTTTAGCAATCAACAGTGAGGGATAAATAATCTATTTATTTAACAGGTTAATAATGTTTATTGTTCGGCCTCTGTATAAGTCTGTTCTGTAATTAAACTTGTAAAGCATCACATTTTTACAAGGAGCTGTTTATTATAGTGCATATACCGCAGCCTTGTATGTGCACTGTTGTTACACGTCACTTTAATGGAATAATATGCTGTAACATGCAATGTGAATGCACCTTTCAAATAATGTGATAATTTATAGAGGAGAGATAGAGGAGTTACACCTTTTGTCACAAAATGGAAACTAAACAAGTGCTAATTGTTAATGACTCAATTTATTATAATGGTCAGTAAGTTAAAAACGACAGCACAACAAATAATAAAATGTACTGCAGAATATTGAGTTTTGCTGCCTTGAATGAGAAACATTAAATCATCTGGATGGACACAAACAGTACATTAGGACATCCTGAGTAGGTGTGTGGAAACATGTTTTGAGTCTTTGAAAACGTTACCAGACGTGCTGATTTTCTGCTCCCCAAACATCTTTGTTTGCTTCAGTTGTTGTATTTAACATCACGAAAGTTGTAACAAAAGGAGCATTATAGATTGTTGGCATCATTGCTGAATTTGTGTATAATAATAAAGTTTCAGATGGATCTTAAGCTGGTCCTCAGAACTCTTCTAAGAGTGAGCAGCTGCTCAAAACAACTATACGCACAAACTATACACTTCTGAAGAAGACCACAGGAAGTGGTCAAAACATGTCAAGCAGGTAAACAAAACCTTTCTGTCTTACAAAAAGAACCGTAACAAATTAACTGTACTGCATGTATTTAATTACGTCAGTTGTGTGTTTCATGCATTTTCAAGTGGAGTAATAAAATAAAAAAACACAATATTGTCCAGTTATGTAAATGTTAAAATACAGACCAAGGGATGACAACAAAGTTGTCAAGCCACATACAGAATAAGATAAGTGATCAATTCAAAAAACTGAGAAAAGACCACAAATGAAAGAATAGAGAGTGAGACAAAAATAATTATTCCTCAGCAAAATGTCACCCTCAGAAAGAAATAAAGCCCACAAGCTTCATCTGGCTTTTGTCTTACACAACCAATAGTTTGCTGCATGACATAAAGAGGTAGAAAGAAAAGTGAGAGAGAAAGAAAGACGTGGACCAGAAGTAACAGAGAAAAACAGAATAAGAGAGACAGTGAGAGAAAGAGAGAGAGAGAGCGAGAGAGAGAGAGAGAGAGAGGGAGGGAGGGAGTAAGTGTGCCTATAATAGCAGCTTCAGTGGTCCAGGCTGGGCCTGTAATAGGACTGGATCCCAATCAATAGAGATGCTCCTCAGGCCATTCGTAGGCGTAATGACTTTAGGTTTCTCAATAATTAAGATATTGTCACTGCGCTGACTGCAGGGTCAGCCAATCATTAACCTCATGTTAAATATGCCTTTGTTTTAATTG
This sequence comes from Pseudomugil gertrudae, assembly GCA_037177535.1. Lineage (NCBI taxonomy): Eukaryota > Metazoa > Chordata > Actinopteri > Atheriniformes > Pseudomugilidae > Pseudomugil > Pseudomugil gertrudae. The sequence continues at coordinate 17,692,036 of JBAMHV010000012.1, forward strand.
CTTTGCCTTAACTCCTCCAGATACGCAGGGATGGAAATTAAAGGGACAGCAACCCTATTTCTGTATGTGTGCATGAGAATCCGAGAGGGAGAGATGGGAAAAGATACAAGCCGTGCAGTAGCGGTGTTTTACGTGCATGGATGAGATGTCTGTTTCAGCATGAAACAACCTATTAACTCTCTCTATTTTTAGCTGTTTGGAATAAATTCTTTCTTATAAGAGATACATCAGGTGTGGTTTTCTTTTTTTCTTTTTCTCTAAAGATTAAAGAATATTTCTGGGAGAATGACGTGAGAAGACAACCTTTTTTATTTTCATATGAGCACCTTGTCCTTTAAACAGAATCTTTGCAGGCAGCATCCTCCGATTTTTATTTCGAGAGGTGTTCTTAGTTGTCAGTAAATCTGAGTGCCATGGCTGAATGTGGCACCACTGGTGGTATAAAAAAAGGGGGTGCTCATCTTCTCTCTCACACATGCACAGGCTGCTCTGATGATAATTTTCCTACCTCACTTCCCCCCATCCCAGCAATCACCCCCAGTCATTCCTGCCCCAGCTGGGTGATGAGAAACAATGAATTTATATCCAACGTGCTGTCATTCTTTTCTCTCTTCTACACAGAGTTCTGTGCTTGCTTCTCTGCTGCGTTGCCATTGGTTGTTGGTAAATGGACTAAAGCGCCACTCAATAGGCTGATGCACTCCGTCAAGGCGAGGGGGCTTGACCTTTCTTGGCGTGGGGAAACGCAATTCATATCGGCCCCAGACCAGCTGCCCGCTAAACGAACATCTCATCCAATTTCCAGACGCCTGCAACACAAAAACAAGAGTGGGGGGGTGTGTTGGGTGTTGGGTAGGTGGGGAGGGGGGGGTGAGGTTAGAGGGAGAGGGGCTTGTGGGCAGGGAAGTCCTGATGGATTTTAGATTGGTTTCTCAATTTCTCTTCACTCGGGAGAGGAGGGGGGAGAAATGAGACAAAGAGGAAAAACAAACACCAAATGCTCAAATGCACATACACACACACACACACACACACACACACACACTCCATGCAGCTTGAAAAAAAAGGCTGCTAAAACTGACCCCTTGATTTTGTGATTATTTATTTACTTGTTGAAGTGTTTATTATTTAAATTTATTATATGATTTTATGGGCTTTGACTTCATATATCTGGCTGTAACCTTTTTTTTCTACCATATCTAAATCATCAACACCAGACAGACTATTAATGACAGACCACCAGGAGAGACGGTTACTGTGGAGACCGCATTCCCTGAGGACTTACTCATGACAAACAAGAATATAAACACACAGATGCACTCACAGGAACCCACAACCACAAATGCAATAAACTCCAGTCTCAATGCACGCATGCACATACTTAGACACTTGCAAACCCACTAACAAAGTGGGTACCACGGTTCTTGTAACACTTGGTGGCTTTTAAAGCATGGTCATTTATTAAGAAGAAGAAAAAAAAAACAGAAGCTGGGGCACGCTGCAGAAAAGCAGAGTAAATTAAATATAGGATTTGTCATCATATACACATGCGATGTAAGACAAGTGCATTGGGATGCAAGGCAAGCAAACTGTCTGAGAGAGAAATGAGGATCTGCCCTGAACATAGAAATATTTTGCATGCGTGGGTATGTGTGTCTGCACAATCTGTATGATTGCAGTCAGATAAAAATAAGACAGACACATAGAAATTAAAATAAAAGCAGCTTGTGCATCAAAATAACTGCCACTGCACGGTAATACAGTCTATTTCTCTGCACTAAGGATCAGCACAACAGTTTGACTGCTGTCTGCTTCCCTTCACTGCATGTACAATATATACAAATATATGCCTGCCTTCATGGTCCATCCTTTTCCAGTTTTGATGTTTCAATAAATATTTGATGCATTATATATTATTCATCAGACACTGGTTTCATTGATTGAGTGGAACTAATATGGTATAAATTTTCTTTTTGTCATGGCTGAGCTGCATTTTACAATTTGCTCCACAGGATGTCAAAGTCTTTGGTGGCTGAGTTGGAAATGGTTTTTACGTAGATTTTTGTACTGAGGCAAGCACACAACAGTGCTTATGCATAAACAGGCATACAAATAAATAATGTCACAAGGAGGTAAACAGTTTCCACTTTTGTGAGCTAGCGTTGTGCTGTGGGACACAAATTAACCATTACTCTGCTGTAAGGTAATATTTTCAGATAAACTGATGTTAGTAATTTGGCACAGCTCCATTGGACAAGCCAATGTGTAAGCAGAATGGCCTTAAACTGTGAATACACCAAATGAGCCACACAGCAACACAAGTTACACACAGGCACATAGTACCTGGAGTCTCTTGGGTGCCCTGCTTTTCCCTATAGTACTGTTTCTGTCTGCATGGCAGTGTTTGGCCCAATTAAACCTATTTAGAGAGCCTTCAGCCTTGGGCTAGCCAGGGACTCAGCATGTCATCCAGCCACTGATATGTGACTTCCTGCCCGTTAGAAAGACACTTTGTAGGGTGTGATTTAACCCTCTGAGGGAAACAGGCACCTCTCCATAGTCAACTTTAATGTTAACCATCCTCCTTACTAAAGTACCTGTGATATGTGTTTTAGGGCAACTGTCCTCAGAGCTCCCTTCATGCTCAGTGGTAGTGATGGGTGGAATGTGGGATGTGGGTTGGCTACAAGGATAGAGATCAAATTTCCTGCACCCCACAAGAGCAAACACATCTAGTCAGCAGTGTGTGCCATGCATCCCTTGAGTCCAACTCCTGCTCTGAAACCAATTTAGCAGCCAATGCCCAAATGGAGGAAACCTTTGCCCCCCCAGACACACACACACACACACACACCTTCAACTTTTTCTTCTTTCCAGCCTTCCCTCCCCTTCTTCTACTCTCTCCTGTGTCTACTCACTTCTTTCCCAACGCGTTATTCTTTAGGCATGAGAGAGGGGAAAAAGAAAGGAAAAGCTTCTCTTCTTTCTGAAGCATGCTCTGGATCAGTCTGGAGAGGCCTAGTGTGTTTGGATTGGCACGGTGGCTGGCAGACGACAGAGAGAGGTGGAGCTGGAAGAGAGTTATAAATAAACATTTCAACTGGGCTGCAGAGAGGTGTCGGCAAGCCTTAGGCCACGGACCTTCCACAGGCGTACTGGCATGCTTCCAGGTCACATTACATGAGTAAACTGCTGCATAAAAACATTGTATGTGTGGGTGTGTCTTCAGGAGTGTGTATGTGTTACAAAGACAGAGATAAAGAGAGACTTGAAAGTAGGTTGCCACTAAATTAAGGTCTTACTATATACCAGCATGGTATTTCAGAATAACAAAATGTTTCATTCACACTTTGCTGCTTTTACATTTTGTTACTAAACTTAATTTTCCAGGATTGTCAACTTGTTTATGGACATTTTATGTGCTTCAAAATAATTACAATACAACAGCAACTAACTAAATATAGTAATGTAAAAATAACAATATACAACTGTAATGTAGCAATGTACTTGCACAATATTATGATGCTATAATATATGAGGGGAATGCTTATTTATAAATAAGTATATTAAATAAGTGTATTAAAAACTGAAAATCTAGCTATAACGTCACATGCAGCAGCAGGAGCTAATGCAACAGACTTATGTAAGCTCTGGGCATAAGAACAAGGAGACCTTGGCAGTCTATTGGTCCAATAGGACTCAGAGTTGTGGAGTTGGGCACTGGGCTGAGAAACCACCAGAACTATGCACTTCATGTATTTGTTTTGCCACATGCCAAAAATGGATATCGTTGCAAGGTGTGGTCAGAATAAAGCTTCCAGGAATGTTATGCAGTTTACTTGCATTTACAGATGGAGCCTGCACAGGATGCATGTCTCACAGCACTGTACATAACTGCACATTATATTTTGTGATTTCTGTGCACATACATCTTTGTCAAGTATAAATTCCACTTCCCAAAAGGTTTTCCACTCAATCAGGCCTCAGCACTTCACTCAACTTCGCTTGAGTAACTCAGGTTCATGGCTCAGCAGCAGATCCCACTGTTAGAAAAAGAGATATTTTGGTTTCATGGTTACTTATTGCAAGCAGAATTTTATGGTGGTATTTTGGCAAAGAGAACTGGTGCTTTTGGCTTGAGCCCTCCACATCTGCACTCCACAGGAGACTTCACTAAAACCTCTCTATAGAAAAAAAAACTAGATATGGTAACAACAAGCTACAGCACTGGGCACAAGGAAAAAATGTTTTTGTTAAAAAATTGGGCTTGCAAGACGTTCCTGTGGCTGCCATATTATTGCAGTTAGCTGTGAGGACTTCTTGAACGCATTAAGGCTTTCATGAAAATAAATCTTTGGTTGGAAATCTGCAACGATAAAACACTGTTGTAAAGGGCTAAAACAAAGACAACTATGAAGAGGAATGGTACATGCAGCTGCATTTTGAATTAAGATGAAAGGAAAAAGAAGGAGGGAAAAAGTCAAAAGCGAAAAAGAACTCTGAGGAAAATGTAGACCACAAAATGCTATGAAGTCAGAGCAATCCTATCTCTTTTTAGTCAGTTGTGGTTTTGCTCCACAATTTACTATAAAAACCTGGCAGTGTCCATGGGGGCTAGTTAGCAGATCCCACTGATATGACTGGAGTTGGGTGGCTTCACCACAGACTTGGCCAGGGGTGAAGTGACTCAAGTAAAGTGAACCTTTGTGTATGTGTGTGCATGAAGCTCATCCACCCACCTGTGGAGACACAGCACAACCTGCTGCTTGGCACAGCAAAAATTTTAGGTCTGGACATCAATAACTACTCATTAATTTAAATGCAATGATACTGAATATTTTGAAGCTCTGAATATTTTACGCTGCCAAACCAGCCCTCCACATGCATTCACACACATCTGCTACTTCTTTGATATCAAGTAATACTGAAGTCAGATGTTTAGTCCAACAACTATAATGTATCAATAATAAAATGTATTTTTCCTTCATTGATTTGGAGAGCTCAATGTTTATTTTGGGTTTAATTTACAGCCAGCGTCCATTTTTCCACACATATATGTTATTACACATCTGTTTTTTCCCCTTTTTAATCCATAGAATGAGAGGGTAATGGGGATGCAGATAGGGAGAGGAAAAGCAGTGCAATACTATTACCATTTCCTGTTGCTGTGGAGCCAGGGGTCTTCAGGGAGCAAACTGAGAGGAGTCCTGGCGGTCAGCCACCTCGGATGGGCCAAAACATACTGTGGAAAGAGGAGAAAATTCAAGAAACCTGTCTGCAGAGAAACCACTTTGAAATAATCCCAACGCCAGACTTAGAGCAGTGGATGTACACCACCAGGATCTAATGAGAATTTCACGTAAATTAGATAAGCATGCAAAGTAATAACCACAATGGCAAAGCTTCTTAACTGCAGCCCCATTTTCTACCCCTTTTCTGTGTATAGTACCTCACTTTATTTTCTTTGTTGTCAAATCTAAATACTTGCTCAAGGCATCTCAACTTCACAACAGTAAAGCAACTGTTTCTAATTAGAGTTTAGAACCATTTTCCAAATAGTCTTTACCAGGAAAACATTCTTATAACTGCATGTTTTGCGCACTGTTTTTCTTTTTCTTTTTTTATTCTTTTTTGCTATAAACACTAAAAGTATCACACCACAACTCAGTTTCAAAGAGGCTGAAAAAAAACCCAGAAGCATTCCCAGTAAAGTTTATGTGGTGGAGATTAAAAGAAAGTAGAACATTTACAAAAAGTTTCTAAATCTTAACACTGATGCATCAGTGTTGCAGCACCAGAGGTATTTTTACATTAGGGAGAAAAATAATTAATTAATTAATTAAAATGAATACTACAATTACTGGAGAGTGGATCCAGTGAGTATAAACACTAAGAGCTGTACATTCCTGATAATTATATATGATTACATATTACATATTGGACAAATTGTGCAACTGTTAAGAAAGTTAAGCATAAACTCTAAGATCCTGTAACCCTGAAATTATTTTAACAGTTGAGTAAGAACTAAACAAGACTTTTGCATTTAGCTTGCACTGGAAATCTGGTTGAGGGAATGAGGGATCAGTTACGTAAACAAATAAATTCAAATAGGAGGTACATTTTGAGGAGCCCCTGAAACCCCTGACCTACCCTGTTAGAGACCCTCTTTTTTCCCCCAAACGGTGCTACCAAACACAACCTCTAGCACTGCCAGCATGCCGCTCTCCTGACAGGCTCAGGGCTCTGAGGCCTAAAAAAACAAACTGACTCTGATTATGAAAATAGTGCCGTAAGGCCCTCCTGGTGCCCGACGCTTATCTTACACAAGGCGAGCTTTGTGCGCTGTGGGGGCTTCTAGCTGGCCCTCAACCACCCCACCAGGTGGAGACTTCCAGGACCAATCTCTCCTCCTCCATCACTTTCTCGCTCTCTGCCCTCATGTGTACAATGTCACCTCCACTGAGACCACTGTGTATATTTTGAAAGGGGAGCATCAGGAAATTGATCCACAGGCCCCACACTGTTCTGTGGGCAGAAGCAATTCCTTAACAGTGGGAGATGATGAGACTTTCCAACCACAAAATGCCAAACATTATTTATTACATATATTATTTTCTAAAGATTTTTGACATACTGCATGAAAAGACTTTAAGATGAGTAAATGGAATTTAAGAAAGAGTCAAAACTAATGACAGCACAGATGATAAAGATTTAATCAAGTCATATCAATATAAAAGGAAAAATATTGAAATAAAATTATTTAGAAACAGGTAATATGATATAAAGGCATCACTACAATAGTGTCAAAGTACTAATGCATCAATGTCACCACTGTTGTAATGAAGGAATATTTGACAAAAATAAGGCTGCCTTTTCGTCTGATGTTCAGCTATGGCAAAATGTCAGTATGAAACAGATGCTACAATGTAGACGACCTCAAAATAGTTGATACAATATTTATATCAGTATCATTCGAAAGTCAATGATAACACTCCCCCTTTGGGGTGATGCATTTCCTAATGTCACATGCCAAATCAAACCTCCAGCTGTGCCAAACTGGCTGGATGATAAAGCTAGTTACCGTAGGCTATTTGCTGAGTCTATCAGCAAATATGTAACAACAGCATTTTTTTAGCCAGAAGCTGATTAGGGCTTACAATTTATTTAACATCTACCCTAATAATAGTGTGTAGGGCAAAGATAAGCATCTCATTTAAAAAAAAAACAATCTGACCTCTCAAGTCACTAGATTATATTTGGGGGTGCAAGCCTGCGTGGCGGCAATAAACTGCTGTCAGATATAGCCATGAACTTATAACACACACGCAAGTGTGATGGTAGCGTGTGTGTTATAAGCAAAATACCTCTGTAGAGACTTATACTTAACTTTAATGAGTCCAATGTCTAACTTCCTGATTTTAGTACTTGATTTTAGCATATTAATAAACTATGCTGTGTTGAAAAGGTTCTAATATTATTGTGATTTTACAAAGTATAAAATACATTTTGATCCACTGTCAGTGTTGACTGATTTGTTCTAACCTTTCTGCCCCAGTCGATGGTTCTGTAACCCAAACAATGCAGTGTGGGAAGCATGAGGTTGGTTATAAACTACCTTTGGCATGATTTATGGGTTGCTAAATGGAGTGCTAAATATGGAGCAGTGTAAATAGTACTAAGTTCCTTAAACAAATGTCATACATAATAGATTCACCAACAGTTGCTGGTGGCTCCAAGATGTTTTGAAATCTGCTTGAACATTGCATGAAAATAATGAGTTCAAGAGGACAATATGATTACCATTGATCATTTAGATGGCTGAACTTTTACTTTTACAACCACATTCCACAGCTGTCAACAATTTTGGAAAAATTTAGAATAATTGTGATGATTCTTTTTGGGGGTTTTTTTCTCATGGAGTGAGCTTGCCAGCAACACACCAAACTTATCATCATGCAGTTATGAGTGACTGGTACATAAATTAACAGCAGCAGTGACAATATCATCATGTATTTCTGATTGATGATTCAGATATGCACATAAAACCACAATTTTGCTTTGCTAGCAGTTATCAGCTAAAGCTCCCCATCAGTGTGCATAAACATATAACTATAGCTAAAAAACTTAATAGTTATTAGGCTCCATCTGTTCCTTTCCTAAACCAGATTGATCCTATCAGGTAAAGTTGGTGGGGATTTTTTCTTAATTATTTTTTTCCCCTGAAACCTCATTAAGACCATGGTGGAGGGAAGATGACTTATCAAAAATAAAGTTCTTGAAGAATTAACTAAGCAACCATGTTTTACATTCAACTTAAGAGGGTATGGTTCCATGCTGAAGGGAAATATTTTCATGAAAAAAGTTTCTCACAAAATCTTATAGGCATCAAATAAATCTGCAGTGACCCAACTCAGTTTCTGAGCTCATATAAGCCAGATGTGGCCTGCTGCAGTCCAGCAAGAAAATATATGACAAGATTTGACAAGAAAACCAAATTCAGTCCCCGGTGTTTTTGATCCAAACCAAAGTAAAACAAGAGACACAGATTCATCATTGAACAAAAACTGACTAAATTAAAACCTCTGCACAATAATGATGTAATGATGTGTAGCCATATATGTTTATCATTTGCTGTGATCTTTTCAAAACTGCCTATTAACTTTTTATATCCATTAATCATTTGTTTGTTTTTCTGTCAAGCTAAAATGAATTTACTTATGGAGTATGAACTGTTAAAGTGAGCCTATCACTTAGTAAGTTACATTATGATATTTGATATGCACAACAAACATGAGATGCTGCTGAAGCTGTGAATGCTCAGCTGAAGATTTTTAGTGGGACTGAGTATCTTCCAGTAAACCCATCTCTATTGTGGATGAAGATGGGTTTAAGATGGATGAAGATCTTCTTCCTCTTAAAGGAACAGATGTCACTCTAAAATGTTTTAATAAACATTGGATGTCATCATTACTTGGTTGCCTCCAAAGCAGCAACACATCTCCTCTGTGTTTTTGCTTATATATTTTTTTCTTTTCATTATTAGTCCTCTTTTTTTACTCTGTACAAATAAATGATAGATCTGGTTCTTAAACAGATACTTTGGTATCATCTGTTCTCAGACAGAATATTTTCCCAGGAAAAGTGTTTAACTTTCCACTGGTCTTTACTTTTGTTGCCCTTCTTTCACAAAATGATCTTCCACCGTTGCACTCATCCTGCTGTGTAGTCCAGCCGGAAACTGGGAGCTGGTAGCTTTTGTTTAGCCGGAGGTACTTTTGCTGTCTGCAGAAACTTCCACATACTTCTTATACTGAATTACTTCTTAGTCCTGGAAGCTCCATACAGTCTGACCGCATCTTCAAAGAGAGGATTTCTTCTCCTAATGGCTTGAAGCCTTTGGGATTAGCTTTTACTTTCCCTATGAAGCAATCAAGTCATTGATTAGTCATGTTTTAATAGAATTTAGGTTTTGTGAACATGGAAACAACTTGATTATTTGAGTTAAAATTTTTCTATCACTTTTTTGAGAACTAGAATATAAAGAAAGATTCAATAACGTAATTACCAATTACAATTAGCTGTCAGACACAGAAAGTTCAGATGCACCTTCCCAATAAATCCAATGTGAAGGTGTGTCCAAACTTTTGACTGTGGTGTAACTCAACTCAACTATGCATACATAGTATTTTATGAGGGTACACCTTTACCATTATTCAAGCATTAAAGTGCTGTTTTGAGAAACCAGATGAAATTATTAAAATTATCACATCATTTTTTTCAATATCCAAAAATTAAACTGAGGCTCCGTGTTTTCCTTTTAGTGTCTTTCTCCTATTTCACCCAAAAGTATTAAAAATCCAATAATTAAATTAGTACAATGTCATGATATGCTCCACATGTAACATGAAAATGCTGAGCTGAAAAGCCTCCTTTCAGCTCCTCACACATCGCAGCGGCCAAACTTCAGTTGGAATCCATTAGGAAGTTAAGCTTACATATTTCTTATGGAAACCAAAAGTAATGAGAATTGTGGATGAGGCTGTTTTTTCCATGGTCCTTGGAGAGTGTATAAATGATCTGAGACACTCAGGGTGGCGTCTAGATGAGCCACAGTTTGGATCAGGACCTTGCATCTGGGGCACATGTGCTTCCAACAGGGACAGAAAGATGAGGGAAAAGATCCAAAACTTCTTGCCATCAACGACTTTTTCTTTATTTGTCTGAACTTTGAAAATAAGTCTCTTGACTCTGCTGCCCATATAACATTATACTTTTGTTATCTTCACCCTTGTCCTTCACATTGTAATTTTCAAACAGTCCTTGGAGCAACGAACATGGTGTGAACTATAAGATTACTTAAAATCACTTATGTTAACGTTGCAAAATCATCTCCGCATGGACCAGATCTCTGTGGGCAAACATGCTTGTTAAACAAGTGGAAACACAAACCACCAATAGATACACAAACATTACTAAAAATAAAAATAGCAGAGATAAAGAGAAAGCGGTGGATTTTGTGGTTCTTTGGCTGACAACAAGCCACATCCAGTCCCCCTGGCAGTCTTTTGGCAGGGCTGCTTCCAGCCACTCCATTAGCAGCATCAGAAGGCCCAGGGCGGCCGACAGAAGTGTGACCGGAGATTATTGTCCTGCGTGCTTGTTTGGGTTAAGGCTTTAGATGGGGAAATGGGATTAGGACAGGCCCGGCTGGAGAGACGCACACTAATGGGAAGCAGAGGAACACTCGCCTGATCCTCCTCCACTCACAGAGAGCAACGCTGTTATCCCACCTGATTGGATTAGCCCCCTGTTAAATGTGCTATGATAAGGACGGACCACTGCTGAGACTCTTCTCAGTACTGCCAGGGTGAAAGCCTCCGGATACCGTACAGGAGGCACGCAGATTTCACCACATTGTTTTTACTGTCTGTTTCGGGTTTAAAATGTTCCGACTATAATGACACAGTAGTTGTTTATACAGATCTTAAATTTAAATTAGTATTAACTCACAAATTGTCCCTGATTATGTAGACATTTTCCATATTTATATAACTTATGTATCATTATATATTGTTTTCATTCTTTAGGTGCCTGAGGAAGACGACTACCATAAGGATCTTTACTGCGGCTGCACCGTGCAGGGCTTTTATATGTATGCAAATCTTCAAGCTTTAAAATTGCTAATTGCAGCCACTCTACCAATCAGTCAGTAATTACTGGTATCCTGCCTGCCTTTCCTTCCAATGGCTGAGCAGCTAATTTGAGCCGTGGTTTAAACAGCTGGAAAACAGCATCCCGTGGCAAAACCGGAGGCCTGTTCGTGCAAGTGTGTGCATCTGTCTAAGTATTTATGTATAGTGTGTGGCACTTTTTGGAAAATGCACTGTCAGGTATAATGAGTTTAACTAGAAGGAAAATCTGGGCAGATGTGTGTAATATAATATCTCTACAGAATCTATTCCATACCTCTTGCTTTTCTATAAAATTCAATGCCACTATCAATATGTTCACTTTTTTGACCTATTCCTGTCACTGCTATCCGCTATCTGTGATTGATTACCATTTTATTAATGTTTCCTTCTGCCACAGGTTCAGGTGATATGCCATGACACACGGCACCAGCTCGAGGTGATGATTGGATTAAAAGGTTACTGATCTCATAATTGCTTTTAAATTGCACACCATGAGAGCGTGTGTCATTAATGTAATGATTATCCACATCCTACCAATCATACCTCAGTGAATCTTTAGCTATTCACTCATGATAAGGTGACATGTCACACTCTTCATCAAATACCTACTCTACTCACACAAAAACATTTGGAGATCTTTTTAAGAGAGAAAAACACCAGTTATAAGTGAAAGCTTCCAGTTTGCTGGTTGGCATGAATTCCCCCACCTGCTGGTCATTTATGGGTCGTTTTGGTACAATCCCACAGCCCCACTGTCCAGCAACAGTGGGCTAGAATGTTATAAAATCAATTAAACCAAAGCTACCACATGTCCATCTGACAGGCACTTAAGGAATTAGCTCTTGGAAAACAGATCACCGATAGCTAAATAACTAAATTGTTGTTAATGTGACATGTGTTGAACAAAGGCCACTGCTTTCTGATGCTAACAGGGAAGAACTGTGTTTGCCTTTAAAAAAATAACTTTACTAGCTATAATACATACAAAAAATATGAATGTTGCATTTATTAGACAGATACGGGATGTAGTCTTCTAGATTGATCATTTCTATAGTTATAATTTGCTCATTAAAAAATGAGCTGTTTTTTTATTATGTACTCTGCCTTTTGCTCAAACTTATTTTCTTTTTGTGGAAGATTTCTCTCCAAACCAGTCATTTTCACAGTTGCACTACTTTTCTTAACACCCTACTTTGCATCACGTGTGTTTAGCTTAATCTCATCTCTTGCTCATTAGTTGCAGACCTGTGACTTCAACAGAAGCAGATTGACAACACACTCCAGTGATGTGATTGTATTGCCATGCTGTAAACAATGGTATTTTGTTTGCTTGTCTTTAAACTATGTGCAAAATAAACCCCAACCACACAGCCATGCTATGGCAGGGAGTAGTTTTCAGCCTTATTTTTTAACTGCAGCAGAATATTTTCCACACAGTTGTGTTTTCTCCATCCGGTAAGTTTCTGGGATAAGAAGTGCTTCATGCTCCTGCAGCTGGTAATGAATGTGTCAGCAGAGTAGATTTTTTTTGGCTCAGGTAGTCACAAAAGAAATGTTGCTCAGGGTTCAATTACCTATATAATGGCACACTGGCTGTTTTAGTAGTTTATTTTGATGTAAACCTAACTTGAACTTACATAGGTAGCTAAGAAAAAACTGAATGGAACATTTATTCTGCTCTAAAATGGATATGTGTGTGTAGGCTTGCTTCAATCACATTATATTGCAAATTAAAAAACCCAAAATAAAAAAGAACAGTGGCTTCTGTGTGTGAGTGACGATTGATGACTAAAACCCCACAAAGAGCAGGGTTGCAGTATTACTGTAACAATTAGGATTTATTTTATTTTATTACATTGAATTGTGAAAGCAGAACGCAAAACAGTAGCACTTATTTTCCTCCATCGATGACAGGAGGCAGGCGTTTTTTCTTTTATACAGATCCTCTTTAGACATGTATCTACTGGAACTAACAGAGAACATTTCTGTTTAGTCTATATCCTCTGTGCTGTATTTCTTTTCCTTGTGATACAGTATGTGATTCTGCTGGACAGTCTAAGATGCAACTACCTAATTTTGCAGAACAAGACGTAAAAAAGCGGGACACAACATTTTTACAGTGTCACACAACAATTTCCAAATCTGAACAAGGATTAAAAAAGACAAAAGTAAAAAAAATCTGTCGTACTTTAATATGAAAAAAGAAAGGATTGAATGCTAGCCTTTGTGTGCAGAAAACCAAAGAATCATGTGCTGCTTTACATTTGCTTAAAAAGTTATACCTTGATGGTGAACTTTCATGAACAGATGCAAGTCGACCGAATGTGTGTGTACCTGCACGTTTAAATGAGTACATGTTGACTCAGTGTTCGTTGCTGCGTTTGTGTGTTTCTACTTGTGAATGTCTGAGGTACTTTCTCATCCAGAGCAAGTCGTGAAATCTAATTGTTTGCACATGTGGAGGATTTTCAAGTGTTCAGAATGAAGCTGGTTTCAAGAAGAGGCTGGGAAGAGAGAGGGGGGGGGGGGGGGCAATGAGGTGCTCAGCAGTCTGTAGCCAGAGACAGCCATCCTGAACCCCTCCTTTTGCTGAAACCAATGCCTTTCTCTTTTTCTACTCATGGGAGTGAAGGTCAGAGGTCACAGGGGAAGATCTGTGTGATTGGACACAGGCCTTCTGTATCAAAAGTGGAGGACACAGTAAAGCTGTAGTGTGTAATGTGACACCCCCTTCAATCTGATGAAAGTGATATCATAAATGAAAACAACGTAGCCAAAAAAAAATCTTTATTGTAGTGAGCATATACAAAGAAATGTCTTGCATACCACCAAGTCTTGCCCTAACCCCTCCTTCAAATCCTTTTTAGGAGGAGATAAAGTCTTCCAGAGACATGAACCAGCACAATTTCAAAGATGTTTCACAGGGTAAAGATGGAAAAGTGCTTTTAAGCTTCTGTAACCCTATAGGGTTTTAAATGTGAAGGACTTCAGAGAAAAGATCCTTTAAGGAGGACATATAATCCTAATTAAAACATAGAGCAGAGCTACCACTTGATTTAAAGGGGCTCTGCTGTGGAGTAACTTTATTCTAGTTCAGGGTCTTTCATTGTTCATGAAGCCACACTAATGAAATATTTGTGGTCCAAAGGAGAAAGCGATCACTCTTACTATCTTCTTTGCTCTACTAAATGCCTTCATCCACAGCACAAAAATCACCTGCAAGCTAAAGAAGTTGGCTTCATTTAGTGTGAACACTGCTGAAAATGCACACTTATTTAAGGATATGAATCTAATCTGATCAAAAAGTG
>JBAMHV010000012.1:17724711-17768156 GCA_037177535.1 Pseudomugil gertrudae
TATCACCAAGCAACATGGACTAGAACACACGCTAAATCCTCATTTAAATAGGCGTGTCTCTGACACTTTGCACCCGCTGTCATAGTAAATCATGTACTAACCATGATCCCACCCCACACGCTAAATTCTAGATCCCACACGCTAATTAGTACACGCAAATTGAGATCTTAGTAGATTTGGCCCATTGTGTATAACAGAGTTTTGAGCAAAGTTTTTACCATAAGTTATTTGCAGGGCTCTATTGCGTTGAAATAGAAAATGGTGTAAACATTTCTAAGTATGGCTCTAAAACGAGACACAATCATTAACATAATTTATTATTTTAAGTTGATAAACTAAACAGCAGAAAACTGAACAAAGGCTGAAATAAAACATGTCCACATTAAAAAAATTTTAAAGGTACATGTCAGTGTTTGTATACAAAGATTTTCATCAACTTCATAAAAAGTTTCTATTCCATTTTTTTTATAAATATTGGATGGGGCCCTTTGCTCTTAGGGTTCATTTGTTAGTCCATTTTCAACAAGTTGGTTAAAATATATTTCTAGACTGAACCGAGCTGAATAAAACTTTTAAAGGCAATAAAAAGACAATTACTGTTACAGTGTAAATGAGTGACAAGCAGGTAACAATGTGAAGTTAAAAACAAAAAAGAATAAAACAAAATATTGTCATTGAGGCTTTTTCTTGAAGAACTTTCTCACTAATTTTCAAACATTTTCTGTAGGTGTGAGAACTTAATAACACAAGCTTCAGTAATACATTTTCCACCTGTTTCTCCCTAGAAGATCTTAATCATGCATTGCTAATCTGAATCTTCTGATTAAACTGATTGTTAGTTTTATGTCTGATTTACCAGAATAAATCAAATAAATTAAGGACTGCAAATAAAAGATGAAGTGTTCATTTTTTTATGATGTTCCAGTTTTCATAGAAGCTTAAAAGCACAGTAATTGGTGCTGAACAGAGGAAAGATATAGAAAAAACTAGATGGTAATTAAATAAAATTGAGGTCTGGAAAAAAATGTAGGTGTTTATATACAGAGTCAGTGCTGAAGATGGTCGTTCTGACACATTCCAGTTTGGAGGATTTCACACATCCTGGTTAGAAACACAATGAACAGAACTGGTGACAGATGAGGATAAGAGAGGTTTTTTCTTTTTTAACCCTTTAAGGTGTTTTTTTTTATTTTTTAGAGAAACCATATTTCTGCTACATCCCTCATTACAACATGTTTTCAGTGAGGTCAGCAATAGTGAAATTAAATATGATATCTTATACCAAACATATCTGAGAAATAAAATGTCTATCTACATATTACACAAGCCTTTAAAGGGAGGGAAAACAAACTCATAACAAACACATGCTGGAGGGTAAATATTGCCATTTGAATAGATGCGCTCAACAAAGAATATCAAACAAAATAAGAAACAATCACAAACACACCCAACAAAAACCCCACATGGCTACACTATGGATATCAAGCTGTGGATCTGTGAAGAGACAGCAACTGAGCATGCATCATACTTGGCATTTTACAACAGAGGTCAATCACTGTGACCTCTTTAGGCTTGTACTTCATGCCAGGAGATAGAAAGTGGACTGTGAGCTGGTGGAGGGAGGTTAAAGATGTCACAGCTCAGGATCTCATCTGCAAAACCCCCTAGGGATGTTGAGTCTGTTCTTGTAATGAGGCACTTTAACTTATTTTACCTTTCATGGAAGGGGGTGAGAGGCCGAAAGACTCCATAAGGAGTTGAAGTCTAGCTTGTTGATAAAATAAATTAATTTAGGCATCACATATATGCTATATTGCCACTAAAAATGATATTTTATGCCTTTAATAACTCACCTCTACTGCTTCATTTTTGTCCATATGTTGCAACAATGCAGGGATAATATTTAGCTTAGAATCAGAAGGGGAAAGAAAGCATCCTTTACTGGCTTGAAAAAGACATATAGTGAATTTTGTTCCCAGTCCAGGTGAAATTATTGTTCTCTTTAGTTTTTTGTCGATTGTGTATCTAACCAACCCATTTTGTTACTATAACTCATTGTATTTTATTTGGTATAAGAACTTATTTCATGTGAAACTTTAGCTGCACAGCCCTATAATGAAAAAGCAGACACAGAGGGGAAAAATGCTGCAGGAGTCAGTAGAGAGCAGGCAAATCTCTCAGGGGAAGAAAGGTACTACTGCTGTGGCAGTACAGAACACTATACTGTTCATGTAAAGCTTATTCATTTCTGCCCGGGAGCAAAACAATTTGGTCCATATTATTATATGTAAATGTACAAAGGCAACAAAACCAGCAAAAAAGAGAAAGAAAATAAAGAAGGTGATGGTTTAAACACATAAATCCAAAGATCAGCTGTTGTACTTGTACTTTGTAGCCAACCCCCCACAACAACCATCCTCCCTACCGTTTTCTGGGAGTCACATTCCACGCATAAAATATGCAACTCAAAAAGCCTCTGGGCCCCCTAAGAAATAAAGACAACCGTTGCCGTGGTAACCTTAAACAACAGCAGCTCACAACATGTCCCTGATGGACAGCATACTCCAGGAGGCCAGTGCAGGTGTTACTTTCCTACTAAATTAAAAAAGAGAGTAAAAGAAGAATGATTGAAAGTACTCAAATATGTTAAAATATAAAGACAAAAATCTTTCCATATCTGTCTTTTTTATGTGATTCTATAACTTTAACAGTAGTCATGACTTCATTAGGAAAATAAATAACTATGTTTCTTATCAATGGATCCCGGTATTTGGACCTGTAGTATGCTCTAGTGCTTCCTAAATTGTGTATCTTTCAAGAAAGGGTGTAAAAATGTTATTTTCCTGAAAAAAAAAATGGTAAAATCAAGAATCATTAGTTTAACGGTCAACATAGGCAAACAGAGTAGTGAGGATGCTATACAGTATCTCAACACATCTCATTTAAAGGTAATAAACATCAATTGGCAAAATGCATCATCAAATGTTAAAATAGAGAATATGATAACCAAAGGAGATTAAAAACCCTAGAAAACATGTGAAAGATAACAGGATACATAGAGGGAGTGGGAGTTGTACTTGAGGATGTGTTAGTGGCATGGAGCGCTAGTCCACTTCTCACAAAACACTTGATCAGCCTAATTAAAAGAACCTTGGCATGATGCGTTCTGCACAGTGGGGAGTCAGACCACGAGCCAAGTCTATACTAACCTCCCCTCTCCCACACACACATTCATGCACTGCCATCTACCACAACAACAAAAAAGCATAAAAGAGAGAAAGCAAAATTCTGGGCAAACTCTCAAAGCGCTCTGTTTAGCGATCCAGCATAAACAAGCCAGGGAACTGTACTGGAAGCACAGCAGAGGGGAACACTGTCATGGATGTATCTGCTGTCACTGACCACTGCTGGCTTTCTTGTTTGTCCTCTTGGTCTAAAAAGAATGTTCTCTGCAACAAAGTATCCCAAATGCAAAAATGAGTAATCTTTGGCAACTCAAGCAAAGAAAACCACTCTTGTTGTGCACTACTGTATGAATCAGACTTATGCATGTGGACAGGCTGCCAGAACTTAATGCATTGCACATTTCTACAGCATGCAAACATATTTGCACTGTATCCCAGTATATACACACACACACATATATAGACACTACACTCTCACATATAAACTGCTTTCCATGTTTGTTTAAGCATTTTTTCTTTTCTCCAAAATGGACACAGCATGGTTGCTACAACAGAAGGACGCTATTTAAAAAGCAGCTTTGCTCAGAACAGGAATATTATATTTCACAGCAACAAATTCTATATTTTTATTGGATGTGAAACTGGAAAATATTAAGACCACTGAGCACATCTGTTTCTTCCTAGATGCCGAGAAGTAGTCATTGTATTTTTGTAAATGATAAAGTAATTTACAACATTAAAGCCACCTGCCTAATACCGTTAGGTCCCTTTGTGTCCAGCACTAGGATGTGGGCAGGTGATCCTTTGAGGTTTGTGGGTTCCAGGGTGGGGCCTCTGTGGATTTGTTTGGGGAGTTTTAGGAGCTCTTCTTGTGTGTGAGGCCCTTTAACAATTTTGTAGTGTGGTAAATGGTCTGCAGACCTTTTTGCTTAACAAAGTTTTTACAAAGTGCTTTACAATTCACCATCTATCACTCTATAATTTTGTCACAATCCAGGGCTGGTAATTGTGAGATAACATCATGGCATCATATCTTGTCACTTATTGTGGGGTAGTATCAAAATAATACTAAGCAAAGTTGGAAACCATCTATGTCTTAGCAGGAACATTTCTTAGGCTGTATTTTTCTGCCTAACTTTACCTTGTAAAAACAATGTTTAATAATCCTAACTCAAACCATGTATCTTTTCATTCAGAACACACACTGTCTATGGTTGAGATTGTGATAAAAAAGCAAGCACAAGCTAATGTGAGAGAAATAGAAAAGTGGTAGGATTGTGGAAAAAGTTGAACTTAATGAGTCTCAAAGTGCTTATCTCTTAATAAGAGTCTACAGGTCTGTACTTTATACTATCCTTTCTTCCTTTTTAGAAGTGTTTGACCTCAAATGAATGTTGTTGAGACATGTCAGGACTACTTATGGAGACATAGAAAGGAAATCAGATTATTTGGAAAATACTAAAAATTTTATTTTGAAACTTCTTCTGTGGAGCAATGTAGTAATATCAGCTATTGTCCATAATCAGGCTTATTACACACATTTCAACACCAAGTGTGACCTTGCAAGGGGCTCACTATCCACTGGAAGCCCCTACTGCTTCAATGTTTCACCCAATCCCACTTGGGCATGTTTGGATGACCTGTCAACATTGTGATTAATTGCCAACCTGCTCTAGTACTTAATCCTCTGTTACCAAAGGTGCACTGTCCTGTTTGAGTAGGTCATTACTGTTGGGAAGAGTCACTGTAACTTGGTGCATCTATTGCACAAACATTGTTCATCCACATAAACACCAGGACCCTGGGTTTCTCTGGAGCACATTGAAATCTACTTGGATGTTCAGTGTTCATTCATTTCATGTCTGTCATTAAAATAAAGGGGCTGATCGCTGTTTATTTGTCTTTCATGGTTTTTTCTATTTCTTACTATAGAAATCTATTACATCATGTGTTGTGTATTCCTAAACCAACCTTGAAATAAATATCCAAATCAATTTTATTTTTGCAGGGTAATATAATCCCTATGTGGTACGAAGAACAACAACAAAATGTCAGGAACCAGAACAAAATTTGGTCAAAAAGAATTAGTTATTGGCATTTAAAAATGAATTAATTATTTCAACTAACAAGTTGGGATTAACTTAACTGCATAGCATAAGAGGGACACCAGAGGTATATGCTGCACCCAGTGTATGACCTCCATTCTCTGCATCGTGTACCTGTATTCTTGTAAACATGCCTTAATGGTAAGTGGTTGCACAGAGAAGTGTTTGCATGTCACCTTGACAACAGTATCTGAAGAGCTACTGTGTTGCAGTGAGGAGACAGCAAAGGACAAGCAAGTAATGGAGCTGCCACACCCTGTTTGGTTTCAGAAGTAGACAAGCTCCTAGCTGTAGCACAGTAAACTGGAAAGTGTCTTTTGAGCATCACCTGGGTGTTAGAAGTGTTAAACCTTAGCACTGTCCTGACTATAGGACACTGGGAAAAACAACAGTCCTACACAACAGTTAGCATGTGTTAATGCTGCCACATGTGTAGAAATATGTGCACAAAACTGATGAGTAGTGTCATGACCCAGCCTTTTTTTCTTCTGTCAACTCTTTGTATCTGCACCTTTGAGATAAAATAGACGAGAAAAGCCTAGTTACTTTTTATAGCCATTTTTCTAATCCTTCTCATTAACTAACACTGTCCTTTCCCTCTGTCACTATCTATAGAACACAGGTTGTCACTGTTAATCTTTCAGTTTCCTCTCACAGCCTAAAGACTTTTAAAATTTGCTTATGCCTTAAGATTAGGAGCCTGTAATTCCTTTTGTTATTCAGGCATTTTGAATGATGAGCATGTGCTTTGGGTGGGTTTTCTTCTTCTCAACCATGAGTCATTCCCGCGGATACCTCACCTTCTTTTTGATGGTAAAGCCAAGGAGCTTCATGCTGCATTCAGCAGTGATCTACCCTCACTACCTTACCTTAAAAATACTTGCACCTCGTCCAAATCCCTTCATCTGCAGCTACAGGTTATTTCCCCACCCACTCAAGACATAATCCTGAACCCTCTGGTAGAGGAAGAGAGGGAGAGAGATGTTGGAAATGGCTAAAAGAATGACAGGGAAAGATAGAGGCGGAAAAAGAGAGGGTCAGG
Source organism: Pseudomugil gertrudae (assembly GCA_037177535.1). Classification (NCBI taxonomy): domain Eukaryota; kingdom Metazoa; phylum Chordata; class Actinopteri; order Atheriniformes; family Pseudomugilidae; genus Pseudomugil; species Pseudomugil gertrudae. The sequence continues at coordinate 17,731,044 of JBAMHV010000012.1, forward strand.
GGGAGAATGAGTAAGTAAATGAAAAACAGAGAGGAGATAAAGAAAAAGAGGAACATGTAAAAGACATGCGACAGTACTGTAAAGTGGAGCAACAAGAAAATGTAAACAACCAGACAGGGAGCTGGAGGAGGTCACCTGTCAACGACTGTTAACACGTGTCCAGGTTTCCACTAGGCAGTTTACTTGGAGAAAGAAGGAGGCTCAGCACCAAAGATTTATGACTCTTGGGGAAGAGGTGGAAGTGTGTTATTGATAAGTTGCCGTGAAAAGGTGAGGGGCACTCACTGAAGTAATTAGAGGATGAACTTGCAAGCCCTTGATTGAATGGAGTCTCAGACTTCAGCCTGAGTCCCTTCCTACAGTACAACTATGACAGACTGTGTGTCCACTGTGTGGACAGATGGGATCACTTCTGAGTTGTGTATTGCTTAAAGATTGTGATCATCATAAGACTCAGGGTTTGATGTGTCTAACAGTTGATATTTGACAGAAAATGTGCTTTTACATCTGGTTTTGCCTTAAAAAAACCAGCAGTGTACTGTAAGACTCAGTGATCATGAAACAGGACCTATTTGTCTTTGTAAATGCTTCATGCATTTGTGTGTGTCTGTGCATTCATGTTGTGTCAGTGTATATATGAGGGCGGATGGGGTGAGAGTACTGCTTCTGTTAAAGCCTAGTATTATCTCAGCATTCACCAGTGTTTCCAGTGACCACAAGCTTGGAGGCTGGCCCAATCCTTCTAGACACTGCTTAGCAATGGGACCCACCATTGTTTGATTTGGCTGCATATTCTAGTGTTTTCAGCATTGCCTAAAAAAGGAGGAGTCAGTGGAAGCAGTGAAGTCTAGGCTGAAAGGAGGTGGTGGAAAACAAAACGACAGTGAGGCTACAGTAAGTCTATTCCCAGGCTTCCTCACAACTAAAGAAAAACAACAGAACCAAAGTTCATCGTCTTTTTCATTCTATCTTCCTTTATTTCAGTAAAAGCACACATTTCTTTCGTTTCAACTGTTTTTTGAATCAGATAGTCTAACGTCATCAAGATGACTGAAATGCTGATAGGTATCTTTTTAATCAAGGAAAACTGCCTTCCTGTGATACAGGCAATTATAGTCACTATTTTCCAAAGTCTACAGCTGTGTCCCAATTCAGGGTCTGCACACTTCAGAGTGCACAGACTATGCAGGCTACGGAGTATTCTACGTAGCCTATACACTTCAAAGTGTGCTTACCATTAATGAAATAAGACAGCCTACCTAGCCTATGAAAATTACCCATAGTACTCCAGTCCTTTGTTGCCTACCAATTGCATATGCCATGTTTATCCAAATTATGATCTCATTCTTTCAAACAAAAAACAGAAATATTTTTTTGAACTGACGGAAAAGGGTGCCAGTCATTTGAATTGTATTTATTTACATATACCTGTGTGTACAAACATGTGGAGGAGGCAGCCCCAAACAAGATCTCTGTGAGCTAAGAACAAGTTTTAAGTTGATGTTAACTTCAGTAAAAAATAATCCTGATGAGATTCATGTAATAATTCATTTGTGGTCATGGGACACAATGCTATTGTCACCCTTGGTTGTCTGCTGGGACGAATATGTGCGTATACATTTTTTTAAAAGTCCTCCCCAGCACACAACTACTGTCATTCTTTTCTATCTGGCATGCAATGAATTCTGGGAGAAAAGAGGCTGCAGGATGCATTGCTTGTAGTCTTTGTTTTAAGCTATTCTGGAGTCAAATGAAGCGAGGATGTGTATGGTGGACTTGAAGGAGCCTTTGAATAGGGATAGTTGATTACTTGGTGCGCCACGATAGGTGCTTTTCCATTAGTACCTACACTACTCTACTAGTAGTCTACTCGACTGCTTTTCCATTACAAGTCGCGATCCTCTAATGTGGGAGGGGTCCCCCACGCAATGCAAATTTCTAGACGCTTTGCACGGAGTCTGCAGAACACCACAGAAGAAGATGAATACCATAAAAGAAGACCGACCTGAAGATAGAAGACTTCCCGGTAACTTTTTCCTGGGGCTCATGATATTACACTCATGGAACAAATCGAGAGAAGTTGTCAGAGGGCAAAACAAAACACCCTGGATCACATCAGACCAATCAATGGTGCCAGCCTGTGGACGTCATGCTACCCATATGGCCCAATTGGAACCACAACAAAGTAGCTACGGAACTGCATGGTTCGACAAATCCTAACGCTCTGTTTCTGGGTATTGTAGTGTGCAGACCTGGAATTGGGACACAGTTTACATTTGTTTGACTTTTAGCATTTCATCTTTTTTTACTTATGGGAAGCACAGCACTTATGGAAAAAAAGTAAACCAATCCTTGTATGTTGCTGTGTAACTGTTCTGTTTACATTGTTTCCTGCTGTCATATTTCGTCTGAATCCCAGAGTTTTCAGGGCTTAAGCTGCTCACTTGAAATATAGTTAAATAATGACATTAAAAATAGCTGATTAGTTTCTGAAGTGCAAAGTGGTAAAGTGATTAGAACAGTATGTCCTTAACCTAGAGGAGTTCCACTGTATGGAAAGCCACTCTTTTGTGAGGAGCCAGAGTAACATTGCACAAGGCTAGGCACTCGGACCTGTTGAGAATAGATGTGCAGTTGATTGTTTTTGTGCAGAGCCCCAGTAACACACAGCTGACGATCACCACCAACACCTGCTTCATTTTTGCCAGGTAACTTCAGAAACTGTCTCCAGAGACAGCTGGGATTAACAGATACAGTGCTGCCACAGCAGGATTGACACTAACTCTCCTGCCAGTGTGCTCATGTCACAGCATCATATCAGCTGAATAACTGGCAGGACAGGCCGTCAATGTGGAAATGAGCTGTAAAATATAACAATGTTGCTAACTTAGGTCAAATTTGGAAGATGACCAAACCACTTCATATTCACATGGTGCATGTACATTTGTTACAGCAGTTAGACTCTGTTAACAGATTAAAAACAATTTAAAAAAACTAATTTCTATATGATCTGTGTGATTTATTTTAACTAAAATTTGTCAGTACCCTCTGCAAATTCTCTTCTAATGTCTTAAAATTAACAGAGCTTGCTTTCATGAGGTTTTGAAACCTTATTTTAAACATATTTTAATTTTTTTGTTTATTTACAGTATTTTTATGATTAATCATTTTGCCATTTAAATTGTTCGTTATTTTTTTAAATCTACTTAATGATACTCTAAAATTAAAATATATGATCTATGTGACTCAGAGAACCTTCCTCAAAGAAAGACATGTGGAGTTCCCAGTGTGAGCAGTTCATCATAACTAACACTTAGAACTTCCAGCACCCAAACCTTTTGTCTCTTAGAGTCAACATTTTTACAGTGCAGAGTTCCCATGTGCTGCTGAGAGAAGGTCTGGAAATCTGAATCCATCTCATTAATAGTTGATGCCCTCCATCCAGGATTGGAGATGCCTGAATAATCCTCTCCTGGGTTTTTATCATTCAAATGTATTCCACCCAAATACACACCTGTTTGGCATCTTGGGTCTACTTCAGCATCACTTTGCCACCAACCCGCTTCCTGCAACCCCACTGGGACTCACTTTGCTTACTAAAAGCACACCAACTAACAAACTTTCTAAGGACAGCTTACATACCAATATACTACAACTTTACTCGCACATCCTGGAATTTATTAGTATTCTGTACAGCAGAACACCTTCAACAGGACAAAAAAAGAACACAAAACAAATTAATCTACTCTGATTACAAAACAGATTTCACAAACAGCAGTAAGCATAGTGTATTCCCTTTCCTCTTACCAAACATACCAACCCCCTCTCTTTGCACGTTCCTGCTGCGTCCGCCTTACCCTCCTCTTCTGCCCAGGTGAGCGTTGTTCAAGCTGCAGTAGCAATGGAATTACACAGGCAAGACGAAGAAAGCGGACAATTATCTTCAATATCTGTCAGACACATGACAGCAACGGCCCCCCCCCCCTTCCCACCCACCAACACGCCACACACACTCATACACACACAAGTCAAAGGAAAGTACAAAGAATGGGAGTGTGCTGCTCTTTTGATTGTTCAGAGGCACCGAAATTGTCTCTTTCTCTCCTACCCCCCTCCTCTCAGTGCCTTTTTCTGCTCATTACCCATTACATTTGCATGCAGGCTGCCAAAGAGCAGACAACTATGGGAAGGGAAATAAAATAAAAGGATTAGAACAATGGTAATCACTGCATGCATACATGCAAGTGAGAGAGAAAGTAAGGAACAGAAAAAGCATCTAATATGAATACATCTTAGACTGCATTTTAAAATCAGCAGAGAACAGATTAATCAGAGAGCAACTCGGCCAGTCCTTTACACGTCAAAACTACTACATTATTTTTAACTATACTGCAAAAAAGGCATTAGCTTCACTGTTTCCTCAATCTATAAGGTAAACAAAATTGAAAGCTGTATGACAGGTTTGAATATCCATAAATAAATAAACATATCCATGCACAGATTTATTTTTTTAGCCTTCCAGCGCACTGCTCAAGAGGTGGAATAAGTTACAATGACTTCAAACTTTTCAGGATGTCTGTGGGGTCTTTCCTATTCAGAGTTGCCCTCTGGGTAGAGAGGTGAGACCTGACATGAGCTCAGGCATGCAGACAAGGCCTAATAGAGCTGGGTCATATCAGTAGAGTTAGAGAGATGGTAAGGACTGGCCATGCTGCAGCCCATGGTAAGACCTGCAGGGAAGACTCTTTTAGTACAGGAAGGTCGATGAAAGACCCCCATGAGCCACAGAATAGATTATGTCTCCTTCTCTCTCAGCACACTGATAACCACATCAGCTTCAAGGACCCCTCAGGGCCAGTTCAGGTGAGGCTAGCTATCGCACTCACTCACAGTCATGAGTCCTTGATGCATTAACTGCGTTTCAGACGCATGTGAAAGCAGAGTGGTCAAAGCTGAAAGGAACACATGGGAATAAAAGATGGAATGTGTTAGTGTGGAGGAAGTGAAAGTGGGAGACCAATCAGCAGAAGCAAAACAAAACTAGAGAATGCTAACCTTTGGTCGACCAGCTGTTTGAAAGAGGAGAGTGAGTGGGGATCTGTGATAATAGCACACACTTGATCACGCCATTAACTCGAATTAGGGATAATTAGCCTCGGTAAACTGGGCACGAAACACGCCTATGATGTTGGGCCCAGAAGGCATGCTGCGGTACCTTTTTACAACCCAGTGGTTGATTTTGGGCACACACAACTGCTGCTCACAGCACAGCGAGAAAGCGATAAAGAGAGTGGGCCCAACTGGCTGGTTGCAAACTAGGAGTAATTATCAAAGAGAGCTTATAATCAAACATCTGAATCACAAACATGGACTATAAAACCCCTTTGGCATACATCCAGGAGTCGTTTTATCCAATTAGGTAAATGGCTGTAACATGGAGGACGGCGGTGCGAGTGAGGAGAGGAGACTGAGGCATTAAATGAATGGAGATCTGCAATCATGCATTATAGATGATATTTATCAATATTTTCCTCCTTTCAGTTTTTTCTTTACTACTTCTTTGTCCAAAGAGCCTGAAATGTTCTATTTTGTTTTTTCTCTTCACATTTTTACTCACATAAAATCTGGCCTCTGCATTGCTTTGGACTGTAAATCTTTTTTTTTCATTGCATTTACTGAATGTGTATTTAATTACCAAACGCTAAAACAGAAGAAATGGCTAATGTAATCGATGTTAGAAGCTTGCTATTGCATATAACACCTGGTTAAAGACTGCTTGTTAGACAGCAAATGCTGGATAGTCCCAGTAGCCACATGATTCGATGTCAAATTTCCTGTCTAAATACTGTATGTACAAATCACAATCAGCCAGATGTCTGTAAATAAACTAGTGAATTTATTACAAATTTTCATATGTTCAAACTGTTCTTCTAAACCCCGTCACTTCCTTTTAGGCTCAGTATTTAAGCATTGATTGCGACAGCTCTCAGTTTAAAGAACTCTTGCCTCACTTACCTCTCCATGTGAGTTAATTTGGAGCAGGGCTTTTTCAGTGGTGATGAAATCCAGATACAACCCCAGTGTGTGAGCAACAACTGCCTCCCTCTACCACACCAAAGAGGAATGTACCAGGCAAAGTGAAAAGAGAAAAGTTGCTAAACTTGTGGCCCTCAGAGCTCCTAAAACCCGGCAGTCACATTCCACATCAACTTGACATTTCATAAACTACCAAACAATCTGGGGTTCCCTTTTTGTGAGTGACAAGCTTTGCACTGTGGGTTGTTGCCATGCACTTGTTAACCCTGCTCCTCTTCCTCTCTGCCATTCAAAGCACTGCTAGCACTACACCAACACTATGTTAAGAGTTATGTAAATAGCAATTTAGACACCACAAGCAAAAGCAGGATATTTATGGAGAGACTTTGGAGTTGTGCAGAAAAACATGCAGTTAACTGACTGCCTGAGATCTATCTGAATGGGGGACATTTGGTGGTTTCTCTGGTATTCACATGGGACCAATCAAGTGTTAGACTTTTAAAAATTGCCTCGGCATTAAATTGACCAATTTAAATTACTTGTGTCTTAGAATTTAGTACAACAAGTCATAACAACAAGGAAAAGAAATGACTGCAAATAAATGTAATTATAACAGAAACTCTTGACCTTGTATCAAAGTATTCATGTAAAACTAAGTATGAAATTAAAGTGAGCAATTACATAACACATGTACAGTTGTGGAAAAATTATCAGTCCACCCCAGTTTACCCAAATTTCATTGTCATTTTTTTATGCCTGGTACAGCTAAAGGTACTGTACATCTGTTTGAAAAACAAAGGTGGTCTTATCATTTTGCTGCAACAAACTAGAGTTCCTTTTTTGTGAGTGACAAGCTTTGCACTGTGGGTGCAACTGTAGGTGGATCTGCTATTGTATCTGTGCATTTTTTACCCTCCAAGAGCATGGTTGTGGGTTGTCTGTTCATGTAAATGTGAAAGAACAACTGAAAACATTCATAGTTCTCTGTGCCTTTTGTGAAGGACAAAGACACTGACTCAGAGACACACACCTTTGCAGTCAAGTCCTCCACTAATAAAGTATGATATTAGTTACAGCCTCTAAAACCCAGGAATGTGGCACCTTAACTTTTTCTTGTCCACTTGGGAGCCTTCCCCAGGCCAGGACTGCTGGAAGATTCACTGAAGCATGAGATGCTGGCTGTGCGTGCATGTAGAGGGCATGTCTTACATGCGCAGACACATACAGCACTGTTCAGTAGTGAGGTGGCCTCTATCCCCGCAGGGCCTGAACAGGCAAACACAAGAGAAACCAGGGTGGTGTTTCCTGTAAGCACCTCAGTGTTAACAGTCCAGGTGTCATACAGAAGTCAAAACAACAAATGTTTTGTGTATGTGTGTGTGGATGGAATGCTTTTTTGTGTTTATTAGTTAGTCTAAATCAAATCGTATCCTGGTTATACTGCTTTGTTAGACATTTGATAAGCTATATTCAAAGCAGCAGACAATTTCTTCCCTCTTACTTGGAGAAGTTTGGGGTTAACCAGTCACATGGTTATTTTCACTATATCATTTTGCCATTTGATGAAAATGAAAAGACCAAGTGCAGACTGGTGTGATTTCCACCAAAATGAAATCAGTATGATATCCCTCTGCTCTGCAGAAGACAAAGTAGTATGAATCAGATAGCATTACTACTGTCTAAAACATTTACTGGGAACTACCAAGGTCTCTAGGAATGCATTCATGAGGGGGTAGGTAGAAATGTGAAGGGACCATCATGTTTACACATCATACTTCAACTCATGTTTTCTTAATGGGACTAGGTTGTTAGCAAAGTCCAGCTCCCACTAAATGGATTGTAGTTTGTCTGTTCTATAAACCTGCTCAGCTCAGACAAACAAGTACAACTAAAACATGGTTTTCCTAGTAAAATGTATTCTTTCAAATTGTTTTTATATATTTATTTATGTATTATATCATTTTATATTAATATATATTATATTACACTGCAATTTGTAAAACAGAAGGAGCAGCTGTTTTATCAGGTGAACTAAACACTGGCCTACAATAGCCTTCAGCTCCAACAAAAACAGTTATTTTCTTTCATCAAGTTTTTTTCGGGGAGGCCTCAATTACAATATTTTTATGCTTTAGTAATCGTGCAGATCTGTTGCTTTTTCTATCTGAAAACAACCAACTTCTGCATCCCACACAGCTGACATGCTGTGTGTTTCTCTCTCTAGCTTGACTATTCCTAAACAGCTGGCTATGTGCATTGACAAAGTAATTTTTGCAATCAGTTCTTAATAAAAATACAGTGGCGGACCAGATATTATTGTCAGCGACACAGTTTTGGACTGTGAACCACCAGTTTCCGACCACTGCAGTACATCTTGTTCAGTCAGCACTCAACTCGGTGGAAAGAGAGTTTATGGAAGCTTGTGCTTTTTTCTGCAGATTTGATTTGAGGAAGCAAGGTGTTTGTTTGGTCTTCCCCTGCCTAAAGCAAGCCTCAGTGACTACATTAGAATAACTCTGGGAACAGATCATAAGACTGTGTGTGTTTAGGGGGGATGTACATCATCTGTTCAGTCTCTCATGGGTTTCCAACCTAATATTTTCAAACATTTATACAAGTGTACTATTTCCCCAGCTATATGTATAGTTAGTTATAGTATAGTTCAGTTCCTTCCACAGATGTTCAATAGGTTTTGGAATTGGACTCATGGACAGCACTTGTTTTTCTCTTCACTTTTGTTTTGTTTTTGTTTTTTTAGTTGTGTGTTTTGGGTCATTGTCCTGTTGTAAGACCCACACCCTGCAACACTGATCAATTGTTTTGACACTATGCAGTACATTTTGCTGGAGAATGTGTTGATAGTTTGCATATGATTGTACCCTGCAATTCCTCTTTATTTTCTTTGGAGGTTCTCTGGGTTCTTTGCTTACCATTCATTCATATTTTCTCTTGTGGCCATGTCCAAAGAGGTTAGCAAAAGTCCCATGAACTATGTGCAGCTGCTTGGAAATAGTCTTAACAACTCTACCTTTACCTATCACATGCTTATCAGTGATTTCCTCTCTAATTTCCATAGACCACTCTCTCCTTCATTTTCTGTCATCCATGCACAGTGTATAACACATTATGTCACCAAACACCACAATGACTATTTGTCACCCTTAGATAGACAAACTTGTTTATTTAAAGTTTATTAACACCTGTGATGCTAATTAAAAGATGCACCTTTTGTTTAACATATCTCTATGGTCAAAGTGTTTTCAAACTTTTCTGGGGGTGCCAAAATTTCTGTCCAGACCTGTTTAATTTGTTTTTAAAAAATATTTCTGTTACAATAGAATTTAAACGCAATGTTTGATTTTCATTAATTGATTTTTAGTTAAAAAAAAAAACATATTACTTTTGTCCATTTCAAATTATTTCTGTGACGTTTGTCAGGTTTTCTTTTATTAACATATCTAGTTTTGTGAAACCCACTTGGAGCCTTATGTTTCCATGTCAAAGTGTGTGCCTTCATGTGTTAGACAATCAGACACTAGTCGCCTTAATGAGGTCATTAATCTGCATAAGAGTCACACAGGCAACAGATGCAGCTGCAGACAACTTTGCTAAAAACTGCACAGGTTGATTATGAAGCTCGGCCTGAGAGGTAGTGGGTGTCTGGAAAATATAGGGATACGTTAAAAGAAATATTACAAGGTTTAGATATTAGATATGCCTCACAGCTTCTCAATGGTGTAAAAACAACACAGACTATTAAGATGTACAGACAATAGCAGCACTATGAGGATCTTGAAATGCAAAAGGTCAAACATAAATTGCATGTCATGTTTTTCCATTTTTATTTCTACACATCCTTCTGTCTCAGTAGAAAGTGCACACATTTATTCCAAGGTAACTAACTCTTCCTTCAGGACAAGCAAAGGATGTTCCTTACTGCTGTTGCAGACAAAGTTGCATGACTCAGTGTCCCTTCCTCAGAGGCACCAGCCAATCTGTGTATTAGTGACAGTGGGAATTAAGACTGTTTGCCACTCCAATGAGACTGAAAATCTGTTTAGTCAATTTCAGGTAACTATCAAACTTAAGCTTCTGAAGGAACATTTAGTGTAATTTTTAAAAAGAATAATGTGTTTTAATTAAATAAACAGACACACAATCAAACTAATGATTACCTATAGAGCATATGGAAGCATGGCAGATGAAGAAACAAATGGGCTCAGTGAGGTTTTTTCTTTTAAAAAAATCAAATCTGGCATTCACCATCATTTTTGTTTTTATTCAACCTTTAGTAGCTTTACAATGCTCTAAGTTAGTGTTTTCCCATCCTGATCCTATCCCATCCTTCGATGTGTTTCTACAGCAACACATGGGCTGTGTCTCAATCAGCGCACTAACACTACTTTACGCACGATGTTTAAGTGCATTTACATTGACGTTTACTATACTATACAGTCATTTGGCAGACACTTTTATCCAAAGCGACTTACATATGATAAGCAGTCATTTTAACCATAGCCATTAACCTAACATGCATGTCTTGTTTCTTTACACACTACATAGTGTGCGAAGTAGTGTTAATGTGTTGATTGAGACACAGCCATTATATTCATATTAATAAACTTCCTCAAGTTCTTTCCAAGCCTGTTAACGAACCAATCATTTAATTCAGGTGTGTTAAAGTCTCGGTGCCTCTAAAACATGCAGCGCAGTCATACTTGAGGACCAGGATTGGAAAACACTGCTCTGAGCAGCACAGTGTAACTATTGAGGTGTTAGGCAGATTGAATGTGTCCTTTAAAGTAGGCTAACAGCATTAAATTGTAAAGTAGCAGCAGGGGCAAGTCAGAGCACGACTGATCTATTGAGAGGTGTGTACAGTTGTAGCGGCAATCAATATTGTTTTATTTGTCTGTGTGCACACAAGCTTAAAATAGTAGGTTGCTTGTCTGTCTCTATGTCGTGTTGCAGAAGTTAGTTTCTCCTATTAAGGGTGGCACAAAAAAAACTGAGGGGTGCAATGAAGAGATTTGGCATTTCATTCCCACAGAGAGGCAAGTGAGGAGGTTATTCACTGAACGATCTTGCCTTCATTCACAAATACAAAAGCCACTTGCTCTTTCCAAGGTGACAAAGAGGCCATCTCATTCTTTTGCATTCACCTGCTTAGCATCAGGATCATGTTCCTCGAGTTTTTTTAGTCACCACTATCAAGAGGCCTCTCCTGTGCCACTTGAAGACTCAGACTTTGAATGAAGATGAGCAGTCAAGGTGCCAGAGGTACTACCAAGGGAGTCCTTAGTTTACCATTCAGTGTGAAGGAGATCTCTAACTATATTATTGTCCCCAGCATAGAACACTGGACAGTGTGTATAAGCAATAACAAAAAAGCTTTAATAAAGTCTTTCTTATGGTCATCCTTCAACTGTTAATTAAATTAGCAAAAACACATATTACATTAATGAGTTTGTGCTGCGTTACAATTTCTCTCATTTAGTAGAACATGAACCCAGGGCTTCAATTAGACTTCTGGAAAAAAGGAAATTTAATAACTCAAATTAATTCTTAGTTTTTGCTAGGGGCCCATTTTATACAGAAACTCATTCCTTGTTAGCAACATGAATTCACATGTTCAGAGGAAGTCATTTAAGACAATGGCCTTTTCACAGTTATAGTGTATGAACAATAGGTTCTATGTTTCAAAGGCAAACCTACAAATTTCTCACAGAAATCTGATTCATTATTACATTTATTAATACTATAGACAGCTTGTTGCAAGGAATGTTTTTTTTTTGCAAATATAAAATTTCAGAATTTTGTTCCAAGAGATTTGATTTATAAAATCTGGAATACAGTGTTTGAGAGTTTAGTACATAAGACTGTTAAATGTTTATGTTTTGCATGATGTGGAGCTGTCGCATTATATTGACAAAGTTACCGAAATATTGCCTGCCTTCAGTTTTCGTTGCAAGATGTAGCATGTGTGTATTTTACAATTGATGAAACTGACAAATGTTACATTGTGCAACAATCAAATCTGAATAAAAACAAATGATTCAGACAAAAGTAGTCTCAGAACACTCTCAGAACTCAAAGTCTGAAATGATCTTTTTAGGTTAGAAGACCAAAAATACGGTTCTTCTGAAAACGTATACACACATCCTAGTTTGGTTTACCACAGACACAAAAGCATGTACCATGCAGACCAATGTGACAGAGGGACTGTTAGCCAGTTGACAGCCCTATGATGTGAAAGGCTCTGTGCTGTAGAGCACAACACAGTCAAAGGTAGCATCCTGTCAGTCAGTCAGTCAAAGTGGCACTGTGATGCCAGGATTCAGAAGTGACAGATGGTGGACTCTAGAATAGATATGCTGAAAGCTAAACCAGGACCCCAGGAAAGCAGTCTGAAAAAAAAACGGTGTCCTGTATTAGAAACCACTATTGACACAATTTGGGGGGACTATCACCCTGATCCTCCTCATTATGCCATGCCGGTAAACTCATGGGTCAGTGGCCAAATAGGACACAATATTTATTTTAAAGCATCTAATCATATCAATTCCATGAAGTCCCAGGTGTTTTAAAACATTTAAAGGCAATATTTCTATAAATCTTCCAAAATAATGTCCATTTTAGTACTGGTTGTTAACTTGACACTACCCCATTCATGCAAGTGTAGCAGAAAACAGGCCAAGGTAGCAAAACAATGTGCTGTCAGCCCTTCAGCTTTTTTCAGGTTTGTGATGGAGAAGAAAGGGCAAATGTCGTGGCCGGACACACACAGAGGATATCTCCGTGACCTCTGTGCACATAGCCTGTGACCTCATTCACGTCACAGAAATACAAATAGCACACAAGCTTACTGAAATATTTAGTGTTTGGGAGAGAACTATTCCTGTTCCAAGGATGATAACGTGCATCTATAATTGCCATAGTGGTTTGCACCTGTTCTGTGTGGGGAGTTAGCTGTTACACAAAAGGGTTGGGTGCCCCTTTTGCTTTTCTCTTCTGGGGATATTTTATCTTGGCTTTTGCCATAGCGAGCATACTCATATTGTGTGGGTTCTTTCCATGTATACTGTTTAGGTTCCTCCTTACTTATGCACTTACCTGTACATGTGTGGTCTTTTGAGGGAAGGTTGTGTACACTATATGTGTGTGGGGCTCCCCCATCAGTAAAACCTCAGCCCCACCCCTGCCCCCCACAGGGACAACGCAATCAAATGTCACCACAGGAACCTGTTATAGTGATCACTATGGAGTGTGCTAATTAATACTGAATAGAGCTCATAAGCACCGTCCCTTTTGCCAACAAATCAGCAGACAACACAGCACACAGGCATTTGTCAATGAGCCGAACAGTGACATGGTCACACAGTCTGCCCAAAATCTACTCTGGCATCCACTGATGCATGTGCGACAAACTGAAAATACCTACTACTTTATTACTAGGGTAAAAAGTGTGACAAGGTACAAGACTTTGAGGGAATTGTGTCCTTATTTAAGAACCTTTAGGCTGTTTTCGCTCCCAACTGCAGTAAACAGTATCATTATTTATATTGCCATTGCCAACAAGAGTAAGTCCATACATTGAGAAAGCATAATAACAGCTGTAAACGGTACACAAATGAAAACACACATTTGTACACAAGTCCTCCCATCTCAAAGTCTCCTTTGAGATGTCAGCTATCTGCTTACGGTTAGGTGGAGCCATTGTTTAAGAAGGCTCATATTCTTTAACAGGGGGCCCTTTTGTTGTTGTAAACAGCATGAATTTTTAATTCAACCTAAGATTCTGGGCCAGTAATGAATATGTCTCAGCAGCCAGCCTCTCTGGGGAGGGCGGCCTGGCCCCTGGCTCTCGTTGCTAAGTTTCAGCCTAAGTTTTGGAGGAATCAGCTTGTAATGCCCCACCGATCTAGTGCACACAGACAATCACATGCACTCTTAAAGACAGACGGATATTTGTGTGCACACATTAACATAGTAATGTTTTTTAGAGTCATAAACAGACCCCTACAAATGAACAGCAGCTTATTATAAAATAAGATACAGACACGACTAACAGTATGTTCTGTTGTGCATATTAATACTTTCCTTATTTAAAAAAAAACATATATACAAAAAATAGACTCAATTTACTCCCTCTCTATTAAGTCTCTACCTCTAGTCTAGCTGATTTGAGGAGTTTTCTTTTCCAGCTTGCTTTTTGTCTCCTCCAAGGATCCATATATTCGATTCTGCACCAGAGGCTGTCACTCATTTTATTAGTCTAAAGCTTGCCAGTTCAATAATGTCAATTCCAAGCCTTGCACATTGACCTGAAGGAGATCCTCCTCAACACACAGTCAAAAATTAACCACTACGACCACAGGAAGATTTCTCCATCATATTTAACATCCTCACTTTACCAAAAACAATTGATCACTTTCTCTTACCTGTGACACAACAGCTCCCACTCGAGTAATAAGGCATCTGTTTAGTTGTGTCTTTCTGAGAAGTTGAAGATACTCTTTGATTGTGCAACTGTGTGCAAGTTTTGACAAAAGCATGAGCATAGTTAAAAGCCAGAGATCTACAACAGAATTTCACTCTTTTGCCTTAGCCTGTTCCTGTAACATTAAATAAGTCTTATCTATAAAGATGAAGAGAAGAAAATCTGGCTTTGTGAACTTGTGTTTCAAAATAGATCTGCTCCCTCTGGAGCTTGTCATAAAGAAAAGCTTTAATAAAACGCAGAGATGAGTGCTACGTGTTAGGGTTAAATCAAAGTGCTGTTTTTATAAGTAAAAAAAGCGGTGGAATTCTCTTCTCCTTTTTTTCACTTTTCTCCTCCCAAAGCGATTAAATTGCTGATTGATTTTTGTATCTCAGCTCGATTCCTTCCCCCTCACTCTCCGGCTCTCGCCATTGATCCTCACAAGGCTGCTGACTCCAAAGTCAGAGGACCCATCCTCTCTGGCCTCCGGAAATGAACTTGTTAGATGGGCTGTGCGATTTATTGCTCATGAGGCCGGGGTGTCTCTGTGTGAATGTGTAAGAGTCTATAGGGGCTGAGTGTGTGTGTGTGTGTGTATACGGCAACGTTGCTTTCGCAGGGCTTGGAATTTATTGCATGTCTGCATTTCTCTGCGCACAAGTGCATGTGCATGGGTGTGTGCCTGTGTGTGTGTGAGCGAGCATGTGTTGAATTTATACCAGTGTGTTTGTGTGCATGGATATTATTTATGTTTAACAATGTTACATATTATGCTAAGAGGTTTTCTGATTTTTAATAAATCTTCATTCTAGTAAATTCAGTTTATGACCCGAAGTTTCCTGTTTAACTTTCACTCTGCCTAATTTTTTTTTAAATAAGGTGAGTAAATGTTTTCCATTCAGTTTATAAAATTATAGATCATGTTGAAGCTATGTATTAAAGTTTTCTGCTGACGCTGGATAATGAGAGTTCTTTCTGGTTTTCGGAGGTGCATCGCTCACTGATCTGGCCAGTCTACCTGCGTGTGGTTTCAGACATGGTTCTGTCCTCCACTTCAGCCTACACTGACATATTGATTGGGTTCCATTTAAAAGCCCTGTTCTCCCACCGTTATTTACTCCAATAGTAAATCTTTACAATGCCGTAAAAGACTGTTTTACACACTTGGGTTATACAATCTCCTGCTGCAGGAGCCAGACAGGCGTGTGTCAGGGAAGGAGAGGAGAAGAGAAGAGGGCTCAGCCCCTCTGTAGATGCAGAAGCTGTGCAATGGCAGAAGAGCAGGTTTTGGCATTACTTAAAAAAAAAGAAGAAAGAAGACAATGAGCTTTCTGCATGCCCTGAAATTCTCTTCACTGTTCCTTAAAACTTCTTTATAGCTTTTTTTAAGCTGCTGAATTCTTTTGCTGTTTATATTTCTGCAGAATGGGATCTTGCATAAGTAGCCAATCTAAAAAAAATAGCTAAATGCATTTTATATGTCTCGTATGTTTTGATAATGATGATACATTTGAGCAAATGCAACAGCTAAAAATTATAAATAACCTGCACATGGCATTTAGTGTCTAATAGGATGTGCATGACACATCATGTACAATCTTAGGCTCATGAATTTTAGAGGTCACTGCATTGGTATAAATCATTTAGCTTGGGTATCACTGCTGTCTTTATTTCATTAGAGGACATATGCTTTGCTTATTCACATTGCTTGTCTTCATTGCCTACACCAGGCCTTCAGCATTGTCCTGGCCCATGTTGCAATCATCCTCATAGCCAAGTCACACCACTGGTAATAATTACTTAACTTAGGAGCAAGAAGACAAGGCCATGCTTGGTGTTTATTGGTGTTGATGCCGAGCAGACTTCAAAAAGCCACTAGGCCCATGATTTATCTCTCTCTGTGGACCCTGAGTGTTTTAGGAACAGAATGTGGAAGACATGGAGTGTAAATGAGTGTGAGAGAGAGGAAAGACGAGAGTATATGTCTTTCAGTGGGTGTTTAATACCGCTTGGCTGTTGACTTTGGTGTATTTATTCTTTGATGTCAGTAACATGATCATCAAGGATCTTTCCTCCAACCCCCTGCAGTAGTTTTGCATAGGCAGCAGCACATTCCACCGCACAAACTCATCCAAGTTGAACTTGGCTATCCAAATTATCTAGTGCTGGTAGGGTTCACATGGGATACCCAAGCTGAAAGTGTACACTCAAAAAAGATAATTTGGAATAAACAATAAATAATTCAGTTGAGTAGTTAAATAAGTAATAGTGTGATATCTATTTCTTTGGTGGCACTATTGCCTTGCTTTACTTATTAATGGGCTTAATAGACACCATGTCTTGCCATGAAGAGCAAAGTCTAAAAAGCCTACTGCAAGTCTCTTGAACTGAGTTCTTAAGGGAAAGAGAAAGTTATGGCTTCGTTCATCTTGTGTAGATCTCCGTGAGCCATTTTATCTGTCTCTGTGAAGCGGTGAGACATAGAGCACAGTCTAGACTTTTTAATTTTGTGCGGGATATTAGGGGGAAAGGATCAAGAAGTGACATGAGCCAGCTGTGGAATCTTGATCCCCAATTCTTCCTTTCCTTTACTTCATGCACAAACAGCCCCACTCCCATCTCCAGATCTCCCATAATAAGCAGGAGATGCTCCAAAAATACCCTCCCCCAGCACATCCAGAAGAGGATATCCACCCTTCTCAGAAGGGAGATAGAATGTCTTTCTCCATATCTGGCAACCATGACCACAAATTAAGTCTGGGCTTCTGTGAAATATTCCCTTGGTGTTGCTTCGGATCTCAAAGCATCCAGAAGGATACAGAAACTTATTGGATTTGAATTAAGCATTTGTGTGAACACTTCTCAATCCACTATTAAATGAGATACAACAGTCTTCTCGAGCCCTCTTCAACTTTTCAACTGAATGGTTTTCTGAGCCATCCAGCTGTTATTCTGAACCCTGTAATAAGAAAATATGGGTGTATCCAGTATACCACAGCGGATGACAGAAAAACTGTGTTGCTACAGTGGAAGTCAGGTGACGTATTACTTTTGCTACACTATCATAATGTTTTTATACTTAATTATACTAAGTGAACTCACAGCTAATTTATTTAAAGTTAACCACAAAAGTAACTATTTCTACCACCTGTACATTCCCATTCCAGTAATTCTTTAGTTAATAAAGGCAGAATGGTGCAGCTGGCAGTGAACTAGAGTGGGTGGGCTTAATGATCTGTTGTTAAAGTGCTGACATCTTCTAATATGTTGACAAATGTGTGCTTTAGTGGTCAGTCAACAACTTGCTAATATACGCCCAAAACGCTTCTGCTGCAGAGGACTGAGGCAGTAGAGGCAGTGTGGAGCAACAGTGATGTAAGTGTTTTAGCAGATAGGTGGACAAGAACACACCATCACCCTGAAACATGGCTGACTGCAGCCAGAAGCTGTAAATCTAGCAGTGCTTGATCATCACCACTGGCTAAAGTGTGACCATGCACCTGCAAATATTCTGCAGTCTATGACTGCAATTCTGCACCCTATAAAAACCCATTCATGTTCCTGTTGGCACCACTTTTCCACTCACTTAAAACCTTTGTTGTAAATTGACATCTTTGCTTAGAAACCTTTATACTTACATGTTTAGAGGTAAGTGCATGCATGCACAGACACACACTCCCTGATGCATTCCTCACTTTCTGAGACTGCATAGCATAGAGAGAGGAAAATAAAAACATAGCTAGGTCGGGCCCCTCTGGCCCGTGGCTGCTGGAGAAGAGGATGTCTCTCACCTCCCATTTCCCCTTGGTCCACAGGAGGCCCATCTCTACACAACTGTTGACCCATCTGTCCCACATGGCTAACTGGGCTCCTGTGTATTCACCACAGCAGAGAAACGGTGCAGGGGAGGAGGGGTGAACAGGGGCCTACAACATCTGGGAATCATCAAGCCAAAAGACTCTTTAGATCCTGAGATTCCAGTCTCCAACCCCTGTCCCCTCTGCACCCCCCTTCTTGCCTCCTCATCCCCTCCACCAGCACCTTTCTTCTCCATCTGTCTCCCTCCTTCACCTCTATTCTCCCCCCTCTTCTTCCTCTCCTCCTCTCCTCTCCCGGCTGCCTATCATTTCCATGTCTCTTCGGCAGTGGGCCTAATCCAAACAGATTGTCTAACTGTTCCAAAAACATACTCCCTTTCTCAGCCCCCCTTTTCTCCCCCTTTTTGTCCGGTGTTCATCCCAGGGAACAGACACTCTCTTTCATAGTGGAGGAGGTTCTAGTGTCAGTCTGGTCTAAGTTAGCAGGTTACTGCTTCACAGAAACATTTCAAGGAGAATAAGCTAGGCAGACCCCAAAGCTCTTTGACAGATCCCCATTTAATGCTCAAGCCTTAAAACATTACACGCCATCTAGCCTTCTCAGCTACCTCACCTTCTTGCTCGCCACTGCGTATGTATAGGAATGGCTACAGCTGTATGTGTGTGCATGTGTGATTCAAAGCCCATTGTTTTAGGTTCATTGTCCAGTCAGCCACGTAATTCCACAGGCAAGTGGTATGGGAGAGTCTCTGGGGAAGAGCCCCAGTAGGGTGCTTGGAAGCAGTGGGGTAATCGAGGGGACCACTAGGCCTCCCACTGGGTAGCCAGCCCACATCAGAGGCCCCCCTGCTACTGCCTGCTAAATCCCTGCATACTGTGTTTTGTTTAGAAGGAAGCTCTGTCGCTATTTACCATAATTGAATTAAAAGGATTAACATGGTTCCAGTGTTGCTCACATCTGTGTTCTCTATGATTCCACCTCTTTCGCTGTGTCTTGATTATTTTAAAAAAAGGGAGATTTGTAGCTACAATTTGTAGCTTCATTGAAAATTTTAGCGTGTGAAACAAATATAAGAGTTTGCATAATTAAACGCAGACATTTGAAACAGAAAAAATGTAAATATGTTCTGTTTGTTTTTTAATTCATTTAGAAAAAGATCCATGACATCAACTAATATAAATCTAAAATGTTAAATACAATAAAGACTAATACAATAATGGATGCTGTAATAATAGACCTGACAGCAAAGTTCTCTGTGTTGATTTTAGCCAAAACATGTAGCTGTTGTCGTTGGGCTGTGATATAGGGTCATAAGAGCAGTGGCCTGCACATCAGAGGCTGGATTAATTGTTGACACTCTCCCAGTCCAAACAGAACCTCACTACCCCCATTACACACCCACACATAGACATGCTCAAACACTCACACATTCGCACACCGTCCCAACTACATCCAGGCCTTGACAGACACTTTGATTTATGTCTTGCCACCAACAAAAAAAGGGAACAAAATCAATTGGCTATTACCGCACTTAGCACTGGGCTGTCACCACCTGGGAGTAGGGTGTTGAAAATAAAAGACAGAGTCCATACAACATGTCTATACCACTCCATATACTCGTTCCCACTGGGGAGACAGATCAGTGCTCAATCTCCATATACACAGCCTCCAAACTGACTCTCTGTAACACTTGTACTTGGGGGCGGCAGTAGCCCAGAGGTCAGAGAAGCTGGGCTGAGACTGGTGTTGATGGTTGAAATTGCCAGACAGGCCAGAAAACTGTAGCTGGAGAAAGTAATAACTGCTGCTGCCAGAACACCCTTGAGCAAGGCCCCAACGTCCATCTGGCTGACAGAAACTTATGTTTGTGCTAGAATGCTTGCTCATTATTCAAAATTGTGTCAATCTGTATTTTGATATAGATTTTTATCAATGCTTGTACGCAGGGTTTGGAGGTAATCGATTACATGTAACAGCGTTACGTATTTAAAATACAAAATAAGAGTAAGTTTATTCCGTTATAGTTACAGTTTAAATTGGAGTATTTTAAATACAGATTACTTCTAGGGATTACTTTACGGCACTACACGCAGGTTTAACTGTGCAGATGCAGATAGCGTTATATGCGCAGGTACACTGAAAGTCTGTGTGCGAGAGCCCATTGCACTTTCCACACACAAATGAACGACAATGGCAGAAGACGAGAAAAACTATGGGGTGGACAAAAATGCATTTTCGGCATGGAAATTTAGAGAACATTTTACGTATAAAACTGGTCAAGAAGGCCTCATTATCACAGTGCAGTGCAAGCTTTGCTTACTATCAATGAAGCTGCTTTCAGCATCGAAGGACTGTCTAATGTGAAGAAGCATCTTGAGGTAATTGGTTAGCTAACTGAGAAATGTCTCGCCAGATGAAAGCGTTCATGTGCAGAGAAAGAGAGGAGGGTTAATGTCCACTGGCTCACATGTTTCGGCTTAATTTTAATTGTGTATATTTACAAGCAATTTTTTTTTAAATGAGGGCTTTATCACCTTTGAGTGCTCCTGTTGAGACACTTGTTAGTCAGGTAGGACTTATTTTCACCCCACATCACAACCGCATGAACATGAACATTCCTGAATGGAATAAATGTTTGTTAACAGGCTACAAGGAACTTGAAGAGAAAGTTTATTATTTGAATCAGGTGTGTTAAAGTAGGGTTGTGTCTAAGACATGCAGGGCAGGGGTACCTGAGCACCAGGGTCAAGAAACACTGTTCTAGAGAATACACTGTACATCCATACTGTGATTGCTGTTCTCAGTGCAATTTTAATCTTTATTTTATGCATATTAAAAGCATGTTTTGCTTTGTTATATACATGATTGTTAAATCAGCCATGTTGCACTTTAATTTACCTAATTTATGAGCTGTGGAAATTAATAAAGATAAAGGAAATTGAATGGATGCCATTTTTCTTTAAATAGCATAGGTTGCAAAACAAAATGTACAGCATTTGTGTTTGATTTAACTTTCTCTAAAGACAGTAGATTGTTTTTAAAGCATGTTAACTAAATGTGAACTGAAGCTTCAAATTGTAGTAGTTTTTTAAATACAAAAAATAGTTAATGAAGGGTTTTCACTGATTTTGCTGTAATCCAAAAGTATATAGAATAATTTACTTTATGTGAGTAATCCAAAGGAATGCATTACAGTTTACATTTTATGAAGTGTAATCAGTAATCTGTAATGGAATACATTTTAAAAGTAACCCTCTAAACACTGCTTATAGGTGGGTTTATTTATTGATATTCATATCTCCAATTTGGTGTGACTGCGTATTTCTACAATTACACAGTTAGTCTGATCTTTGTTTTTCACTCTGACACTTTGTGTGACACTTTATGTTGATATATTTCCCTGTATTCTGTAACCTGATGCAACACAGTTAGCCTTCACAAGGTTAGCTAAAACACCTGCTACTAACATTACTAGACCCTTTGCCTTCTCTTGACCTTAATGCTCTGCTTTCAAAACTATCTTGCTGTATTTAGGTCTTTTAATTCCCAGTAGAAGCTATTCTAGGCATGGGTCATGCCAGCAAGCAGTGGAGGGATATTTTTATGGTCGGCGGCATGAACCGGGATGTAAGGAAGTAGAGAGTTAAAGCATGGGAATGGGGAGGGGGGTTGGTTGGGTACAGTGTGATATACAGAATTCAGACAGGAACATTTCAAGACAGTAAGCAGCTCAGGTGGAATAGCTGTAGGAAACAAAAATAGAGATAGGATAAAGAACAGAGGGGAGTGCACAGGAGCCAAATTACACAATACAACCCATATTTGCTCTCTCTTTGCAGAGGTGTTCCAAACAGGGTGCAGTTGTCAGCTTGTCCCTCACCAGCAAAGGAACCACATCTGACCCAACAACTGTGTGTCTGCCAACTGGAATGCAGGCCAGGGTCAGCGGCTGAGGCCTCATGGCCTCCGAGGGACTATTCTGAGAGCAAGAGCTCATCTCTGTTCTAACCCTATACCGGCGTCTTGTGACTGTGGTTAAAAATGGGCCTATGTGCTCACTGATTTTAAAACACAATCACACACACTCGTGTACAGCCACACTTTGGAGCCGAATAGTGAATGTGAAGCCACATAAGTGTCACGTGGCTCTATGCTCTCAAAGCTAACTTTATTTTTTCATTCCTGGAACAATATCGTAAAATAAAATGTGCACTGGGTATGCAGCAAATGCAGCCCAAATGTAGGCCTGCAAGTAGAGTGTCAAAGTTGTTTTTTCAAGGCTGCACTGTGGAGTGCAGCTACAATGTGCAAATCATCTACGGCTGTCCGCAGTTCTAAGTTCCAGCCCACTGACCATATGCTGTAATCACAGTGTATTTAGCTTTATCTTTAGAGAGCTGGCATTCATGACTCTTCTTTATGACACTTTAAACTTTAACTGCCTGGGTCTTACTGCTTTACCTCCCATCCAAGTGCCTAAGGGACCAAAGAGCTTATGGGATTGATGGGAGAAAGTCATTGTCACCCAGCAAGGAACAATAACATGACAGTACATATATAACTAACTGCCATGCAACCGAAGAACAACACAGGATTTAATGGCAGTAACTTATAACAAAAATTAGATTAATTTACTCAGTAAGGTATGTACGTGGTTGAACAGTCCTGTTGTTGGTATCGCAAATTATCTGACACATACTCTAAACGAGTTGATCAAGTTGGTATGTTTATATATGGTTCATTAAGTCAGCCTCAGTTTGATTTAGTTTTTGACATTTATGAATAAACTTGTGACCAATCCCTAAAAGCTTACCTCCTCTTCATCCCCATTTAGCTTTTATCTCCAAATCTGCATGTGATACAGAGGCTTCTTGCTGTTAAATCATCTTTTTCATGAGTTTCTGGTGGTATAAAGTGGGAGAAAAAAAGCAAGAAGGCTATTAAAGTCTGGCTGTGTTAATGCAACCACCCATTAAAAATCCCCATGGAGTTGAGAGCATGGACTCGCACATTTAAGGCATCTGAGCACATACCAAGCCCCTTGCATTTGTTGAAAAACTCTAAAAACAACGACATGGCAAACCCACACATGCACAAGAAGTGTTGTTTTCTTTTTAAGCATGTTATATGAAAACTCCATTACATCCTAATATAAAGTAAAGGGAATGTTGAGTCAAAATGACGGAAAAAAAATAATCTTTTCAAACATTTTCATAGACTATCACTCCGATAACAAAACAGATACAAGACACATCTTCAAAAACATACCGAGAAGACACCTGTTCATTCGCTCAGATTTTCAGAGCACTAAGATAGTCTGTCATATTGGGGTGCTTGCTCACGTGAGTTCCTCGGGGCTGGGACAGAAGTGGCGCAATACAAACAGGACTTTTATAGGCATGTTTACGAGTACGTTGTCGTAATCCCCCGTTTTAGGGCGAGCTGGACTGAGCAATGTGAGTTGAGCTGAGCAGGGGAGGCAGGCCAGGATTGATGGCAAGCAGGACAGAAGAACCCTGTCTGGGCGTCTAGGTCATATACCATGGCCTCTGCTCTCTCTGGTTTCAGCTCAGGTTGCTGTTTCATGTGGGCTCTCCTACGGGGGGACACTAACTGTCAACATAGCTCCCCTGTGAATGGCATAGGTCAGTGCACACATGTGGTAACAGAATGTCTAGTTGGTGTACACAATGGATCAAATAGAAAGAGCACCCCACTGTGAAAATGAGCCTAATAAATAAAAGTTAAACATGCCACTCCACAAAAGTGTGATCCGGGTCAAATGCATTTATGTTGCTTAAGTTTTAATATTGCTGTTAGAATAAAATTAAGTTTTGAATATACAGATGTACTTTTGGCAAAGGCGTTTGCTTTTTTTAAATTCCTATGTTGTGTTGTACCACTGCAGCTATGTTTAAAGGCCAGATGAGGCCCTGACCCTGTGGACCGAGGAATCATTATGGACTCATAAAAGGCTCTGCAGCAAGCCCCCACTCAATAAACCTGGATCCACATGGAGCCAATAGAGCTGATTAATTAGTCAAGCAATCAATGCATTGCACTCTCCATGAACTGATTTTTCAACTATTTTAAGCAGGTACTGTAGTGGTTACAAATATAAAAAGACACTGACACAAACACTTATGAACTCAAAGGCACACACAAATACATTTTGTATGCAGGGAAACATTAATAGAGACCAACAAATATACACACAAGTCATCACACACTTGTCTGCAAAAATGATAATGAGATTTGAAAACAAAGAGAAACACTTTGAATTGGGGATAAGAAACGACGAAGGGGGGAAAAAAGCTGTGGGAATAAGTAAGAAAGTTCTCACCTTCAAAGCAGTGAGAGCAGTCTGGCTGTCAGTCAGAAGAGGGAGGTGCCATTTGAAGGATCAGTCATCCTTGACAGTGCTGTCATGGAGAGCCTTAATTAGCCAGGATTACTTCCTCACTTAATGAAGCATGCTCTTCTTCGTCTCGGCCCAAATACCACTATCCCCTCTTTTTATTTTCCTTCCCCCAGGTTTTCTCCTCTTTCTCCCTTCCTCACTCATTCTCTGTTGCTCTTCGCTGTTCTCCGTAAGTCTCTTCGGGCAAGCTCCTCAGATCATTCTGAAAATTTCTCACATCCTGTGTCATAGATGTTCTGTCACATTCACTAACCCAAGTTAGTTGTCCCCCCCCCCATCCCTCCTTCTTTGCTGATGGACACTCATACTCATCAACAGCTTTCACTTTCTTTTGTTTAAGCCGGTGCTCAAAGACTGTGTTTGAACCAAGCAATATATTTGTTTGTCTTCTAAACTGTTGGAGCAGCATACTGTCGATCAAACTAATTGTGATTATGATTGTGTTGTCTCTTCAAAACCCACAATGCCTAGGGATTTCCAGTAAGTGATAGCAAAGACAGCATCTCCAATGTGAATTTAACAATCTCCAAGATTTGAGTTGTCTCTCCTACATACGTATGACTTTCCTAAACTATATAATGAGGTGCACTTGTAATATGTCAGCCTGTATGAGCAACTCAGACTTGTTGCAGGATTGCAGAGAAAAATTGAAAAGTTGAGTTTAGCCGTGAAGTAGAGTATGCTGGTGATAGAAAGAGTCGACTAATAAAGCAATGAGAAGATGAACAGAGGATGAAGAGGAGGAGGAGGACGAGGAGTGATGGTGAGGCATAAGCTTGAAGGAGCAAGGAGAGCAATTTGCCGCCACAGCGCACACAATGTCCTCTCCGTGCCTGTGGGCCATGTGAAGACTGCTCCTTCAATTACACTTCACACTGGTCAGAGAGACAGTGAAGGTAGAAGATGAAGGGAGGGGTACAGAAACAAATATGACCACAGAGATCTCTGTGGATCCTGGCATGTTAGGGACAAAGTGCACAATTTTTTTACTGTTTCCATATTTAGTATGTAGAAGTGCTAGTAGAGTTAAAGTATGAAACGTGGGGGGCTTTTCTGTTGTCTACCTGCAGAAAATGTCCAAAACGTCCAAAGTCTGATAAGCAACAAAAAGAGATGTGTTTAGATTAATATGAGATGCTGTTGTAGTTTCCCAGGGTTTTATTTGTGCATACAGAATGATATGGACTTGTAGCATTTCTGCTTCTTCATCACTGTCTTCATGATTGTTTTTCTATACATATTTGAGTATTAAATGTTAAAGATTTTCAATTGTGATGGCAACTGGTACTGTGGCTGTGATTATCGATGGCACTTACTGCGTCACTGCAGCTAATATAAATAATAAAATATCTGTATGTGTTATGGGTAGGAACTTTGCTACAAAGGGACAGACTATTCTGTGAACACCCTAATAACCAGTCAAATCCTTGTTTCTTTCAATCAATTCCATACGTTCATTGAAAATGTGTGATCTCCCATTGTAGAAATGAGTTTTCAAACGGTACGATGATGTAAACATGCTATCCATGACAGAGTATTTCTGTGTTGGCATTTATCATATGACACAAAAAAACTCAAGATGAATAAGACATTGAGTCTCACTGATCCAGTGAGGGATTTCCAGCCAAACGTCAGCAAGCTGATTGATATAATGGCCAAAAAGAGTGTCTGAGTGAGGGTGACGTCGAAAGCGGGGGAGCATGGTCTCATACAGGCAACAGTCAAAATGGAGGCTTATTTCAACCCTTCCTTCCCTTCTCAGTATGTCTCCTCTCAAACGTGCCCACCAGGCGTAGGCTGGCTACTGGAGAGGGGGAGGAGGGACGCAAAGGGCTGGAGGGATTGAGGGATGGAGGTAGAGGTTTGGGAGTGATGGGGTGGAGGCGGAAGGGTGAGGGGTGCCTGTATCAATCCGTCACTAGCTGACAGCTGACTCCTGTGCTCACCATGGCCACGGGCAACTGACCAGAACCAAGCCAGAGTTGGCCAGCTGTTTCTGAAAATGTATGAGTGTGAGATTTTCAAATATGCTGCCCTAAAACACACACACACTATCTATCTATATATATATATACATATATATATATTTGCCTCAACTTCCAGCGGTAGCCAGTAGCCATATCTTTCTGGCCATCTCTTTGCCTCTCCCTTCCTCCAAAGCCTGTCCATGACATCTTACAAGTCAATCAATCAGTTTCAGTTAGCTGGCATGAGAGCATTGCGTTTATATGGAGCACACCCCACCTGTCATACTTGCTAAAGTATTTTTATTTAAACTGACCTTCAAACCAATCCACTTTTCTCTCTCTGCAACGCCTCAGGTATGCGCAACAACACAGGAGTCTTCAGAGAGAGAGGGATGGCAGAGAGGAACATCTGGTTTCTTTCAGTTCCACCCTAAACAGTTTTACCTGAAATCCTGGTATCTGAAATGCTCTGTCTCTGTCATGGCCTCAGAAAATCAAATGATTGTTTTATCCATATCCATGTGGATACGTGAGCTCTGGTTTGAAACACCCAGCTGATTCACTGGGGCTGAATGAACAGCCTCCTGTAAGCCTGAAATCATTCATGTTGTGGGAAACTACTCAACTTTTGCTAGCTTGATTTGTTTTTAGCATTCTCTTATTGTATTAGTGGCAACATAAACAATGGCAGGTAATTCCATCTCACTGTTTCTTTTCTCTGCTGCAATTTTGTTGGAATAGTTGGCCTTAATCTGATTTCCATTCAGACTATTGAGTTCCATATCACTTGATGTTTGTTCACATACTAAACACTCTTGCTGTTAATTTTTCATATATAAATGATGCCTTTTACAGCGGCTTACCTCTACCACAAAATTAAGAAAACCCTGTGCATTTTAAGTCTTTCCCCCACTCTTACTCTTCCTTTCTTCACCCAAAATCTTACAACCTCTCACCCCCAACATTATCCCCTCCCCATCATGCCCTGTGAGTCTCCTCTCCACTACCCCACCCCAGCTTCTGACAGTACCTCAGCAGGAGGGCGCAGCTCTGATGGATGCCACAGATGGGCCTTTCCCTTGGAGCTCCCAGCTCTGGCGCAGTGTGTGCTCGGCAGGGTCAGAAGCCAGGCCTCCCCATGAAATGTATGTTGTAACAGAAAACAAAAGCGAGCCCCCCTCCCCAACAGTTGTGGCACCCCCTCAAGCTTCTTCTCCCATCCTAAGAACAAGGGGGAGGCTGTGGAGCTAACCAGGGAGGGGGAGAAGGAGAAAAGCACGTTCACGGGTTAAAAGCCAAGGGGGGGTAAGATCAGTGAGTCACAGAGAATAGGGAGCAGTGGTTAAAGCAGAAAATAAAAGAAAAAATTTCATCTGGGGTGTCTGATAGATTAATTTTCTCTTTTGCATGACTTTGTCTCCAGATCTGTGTTTCATATAATTGTGTCCTCGCCACAGTTTGGATGCACAGCATTCTTACTAACTCACACACAAGTATGTTTCTAATTACGTGGTTCAGACTGCACACGAGTTTGTCATATTGTCACATAGAGTCTGCTGGATAAATATCATAAATGACAGTGACAAACAAGCCTGGTACAGATGTTTTATCTGGACCCCTAAGTGTTACATTCTAAACACACAGTTTAATGTCTTTTGACCTGAACTACGATCTCTTTCAAACACTAACCAAGCAGCTGCAATGCCTTAACTGAATCCGTTTCTGGCTAAAACTGTCATCCATAAGCAGATGTACAGCATTTCTACATTGCTGTGTTAGCAATTAGAACCGGTCTGGCTGCACAAGGGTAACAAACAAACAAACAAAAACAGCAAACTGATTTGTTTCCACTTTTTTGTGACACTCAGTCATATAGACTGGTTCTGAATCCCTTGTACCACTGTAAAATGGTACATTGCACCACATGTTACAAAGCTGATAGGCAAGTACACTGCCTCCATGTATATTTGTGAGTTTATTGTTTTTAAACTCCTATACTAATTTACTGAAACAGCAAAAACAGGCTTATCTGGTTGCAAAATCATCATGGTCAATGGCTAGTTTTAGCACAGAGACTGGATTGCCATACATTAAAAACTTTGGAAAATAGTAACATGATAAACAATAAAATATGAAAGAAAAGCAGTGTAGAACAATAAATTTGACAAATTGTTAAATGAAATGCAAAAAAAAAAAACAGAACACTACATTTTTCCATGATAAAGGTTTTGTAACTTATTCCTACTATCTCTGTTGTCTGTTTGCCTGGAATTAGTCACTTATTGATAAGGCAACTTTATATCCAGCATCAATTATCTCTGCAGCTCTTTGACAAAAGAAAACAATGATGCTTTGACAAAAAGTATTAAACATTTTGGTCCTTCCCTCAGCGAGAAAGAGACTCAAGCAACAGTTTTCACTTATTCTGGACTTTGGGAAGCCCTAAACATCACTAATTACAAACCCTACTCGAAAAGCTTTAGTTGAAAAAACCCATTAGCATCAGAATTTCTGAGAGAACTTTATAGAATATATAAATGATGTTCAGGAAGAGTTCACTAGTTTTAAACGAAATTTTCTGAGTTCTACCACATTTCCTATGTGCTCTTAATGCTACATCAAGCCTGTAAAATTGAGGCATTATTTATAACATGTACAATAAATCTTTTATGACTATTTATGAATCTGAAATTATTTTTATGTGTTCTTTCTACAGATTTCTGGACCTTCCTACTTCTCTATCTCCCACTGAGTAGATGCAATATGCTTTGTGTGTGTGGGTGTCCGCATTAAGTTGAGCTAAGCTGATTCTAGTCAGATTCCAGCCTGTTGGAGCTAAGAGTTGCACTAGCCAGCATACCCAGCCTACGGCTATCCACTAAATTAAAGGCCTAATGCACAATCCTTCGTGCAGGCTGACAAACTAATGAAATGGAGAAGTAGGAGCCCCAGGGAGGATTGGCCAGTAGATGAAGACGCCTCCAATGAGGGATTCAACCCAGGGGCAACCTCTGCACCTTGTCTCCACATCAGCATCTCTCTACTCTCTCAGATTCATGCTTATTCTTTCAGTTATTCTCCATCTGTCTCTCACTTTCCCTTGCTTGGCACGAAGCAAAGGATGTCAACAGAATGTGTAAGTGTGTGGGAAAAGTGCAATACAATTCTGCTGTATGCAACTGTGTGAGTGTTTAATAGATTTTTTATATGTGTACATGGCTATGTGACATCGAAACGATGGCAAAGTGGGGCAGGTTTTTTTGTTTTGTTTTTTTTTTTTGGTGGTGATAATTTTCGTTTTCTTGCAACCAAACATGATTGTCTCCACGGAGGATTTAACAGACTTAACCCACTAACCTTGGAAGAAGTGCTTTGTCTATAAATAACTGCCACCAATTAAAGCTGTTTTTCTAAGTCCTCCCCACTGAGCACGACACCTCAGAGTCCCTGACGACTTGTCTCTCGAGCAGCTCGGCAAAGAAGCCACCACCCGGTTAATTAAAGCTCCTACCATTCACCTGCCTTTAGTGGTGCTTGAGACTATATCTTTCACATACATTTCCCATGCAGAGAGATATGAAGAGTACTTAGTTTAACTTAATTTAGCTATTTGTTCACTTATTTGACGTCTTTGTTTTATTAAAACTGTAAACAGTGCAGTAAAGTGTGAAATTTTGCTGTAAAAGAAGAATTAGCCACAACCATCCCAGTTGTTAGTAAAAAAAAAAAAAAGGCAGAAATCAGGCAAAAGATATTGTTACTGCAGGAAATGAGCTGAATTACACTTTAATTTTTGGTGCTAATAATTAGAAGTCTTGAAAATCTGTTGTGGTTTGGGTCATCCCCATCCCCCCTCCTTCCCTCCCACCATTCAGTTTGTCGTCCTTATGAAGCTATCTATTAACATCTTAATTGCCGCCTGGTCCACAGTGTTGCACAATGGCAGCTACTGCAAGTTAAACATACCCTTCCTGACATCTAGCTCTGAAAGCTGACTGCCTCTAAGCTGGAGGGCTGGCTGGCTCGCTGATTAAAGGAGCACTTTTTACTGGATCATTAACACAAACAACCAAACCTCCAATCTGTAGGCTTGCATGGGGCAGTTACCACCAGTTAGTTACTAAAATAAGTAATATATGGAAAAAGAGACAAACAAAAGCATCTTGTAGCGAGCAAAAAGGGTTCCCCTGTATGTTTCTTGTGTCTTTCATGCCCCTTCTCATTTGTTTGTCACTGTCAGGAGTGTGAAATTGGTCAGTCAGATGCTGATGATGAAGTGGGCGAAATGTAATGAATTCTATCTAGCCCATAAGTGGAGAGGCCTTTGGGTTGATCAAAGGTTAACACCACTTCACCTCTAAGACAGGTCCCATTAGCAATTATATTGAGTTAATGCTGGACTTTGTGCTATGTTTTACAAATGTGTGTTGTTATCTGTGTGTGGGGTTTTGTCATATATCCAAAGCTATCCAGATGTATAGAGCTATGTCTATGACCACAAGGAACTTTGTGTGTCATTCACACCCACAGACAGGCCCCAGCTAAGAACTGTCAGTCAAATCCTATCTGTCTATCAGCATCCTCTAACCAGCCTCCAGTCAGCAGTGTTGTGCTAAATGGCGTTTTTACACATTAATGCATTTGATTACACTGAAAGATGGAAAGCTTGGCAGCTATACAATAGGCCTGTGCCCCAAACAACATGCATAACACCCCTGAACGCACACAACGCTAATGGCCCTTCTTTGACATTTGAAGTAACATTATTATAGGACTCATTTGGAGCACAGGTGCCCCAGGCTGGAAGCTCTGTTCATCAGGTAGGCCAAAGCAACCAGAGACATTTGGGGTTGGATGTGGTAGGGGGTGTAAAACAGGGGGTGGATGTGTGGTGGGCGTCAGAGCCTCTGGGTTTGACATTCTCAGCACAACAGACAGCTAAGATGAATGCTGGGTAGCATTCCATCTATGCATGCAAGATAAAGCCCCCCCCCTTCCGTGCTCTATCATATTCAGTCCCATATGTGACCTTTCTACATCTATCTGGCCCCGCCTTGGACATGTCTTAAGAGTAGAAGCAGGCAAGCTGCTTGGATTAGTGCCAGACGTTACACTACTACTATCAGATATAAAACTTGCAGCAGGCTGGCTTTTAGTGGTCCATGATCAAGGTAATCACTATCCTGTGGCTCTTTTGTTCTCTATAGTCTTTAGTCTCTGGTCAGATATATCACCAAATACATTTTATGCATTTGGGTTTTATGCATCCAAACTCATTCTCAAACTTCATCTGTGTCCTAATTTATGTATTTGAATGTTCTTTCTTGTGCAGGTGCATGTGGTGTGTTTGTGTATATTGTGAGTGTGCAAGTTAGATGGGGTTTAAGGGTCAGGAGATCCTCTAGGGCTCTGCTGATGGCTGCAGGAAACCAATCAACCTTGTCTGTGTATTCCACGACCCATCGTTTTCTTAATGACCTGCCCTGACAGGCCCACTGCAGCCACAACCAAACCTCCCTGCAACGCTCAATGGATGACCGGCCCCTATCAGCAACATGCTAATGACTCAAAGAGAGGAGAAGGGGAGTGAAGTGAAGTGAAGGAAGACAGGGGTAAGGCAGAAAGACAAAAAGGTAAACAGGAAG
Source organism: Pseudomugil gertrudae (assembly GCA_037177535.1). Taxonomy (NCBI): domain Eukaryota; kingdom Metazoa; phylum Chordata; class Actinopteri; order Atheriniformes; family Pseudomugilidae; genus Pseudomugil; species Pseudomugil gertrudae. The sequence continues at coordinate 17,763,414 of JBAMHV010000012.1, forward strand.
AAAAACAAAAGAGCAGGCTCAGAAACAGGATAGATTGTTTCCACTCTAAAGAATTCAGGCTATTAAGCTGCAACTAGACACAGGTTGAGCTATATGTGACCTGTCAGGATGTCATGGCAGGTAAAGTGTAAACACTGGATCCAAGCAACAATCTGATAATAAGTAAATAGGTTATAGGGACCTTCTTAAATAATTGCCTACGTAATTTTTTTCTTAAATAAACAAAAGACTGATTTCGTGTGCATTTCTGATTGAGGTTTTTTGTTGTCGTTTTTTTCTTTTTAGAAAACCTTGAAAAAAATTATATAAAGAGGGAAGTAAAAAAAATTATGGCAGGTTTATGATCTCATTATTTAACACAGATTACAATAATTATTTATTATTTCACTATATTTACACCACAAATGCACATGCATAGTTTTTTTAAACCTCCCAAAGCTTAGTTTTACTGTGGATGGGGAGAGATTTTTGGAAAGTACTGACTGACCCACAATTGATGTGATTATAACTATTCTATTTAGCATTATTTATTGCTCGGTTGATATGCCTCATCCTTCTTTGTCTTTGTTTTCATGCTGCTCGCATCTGTTATCAGTTTTCTCTCTTATTACTTCCACTATCTATTTTCATCTCTATAATTGCCTTACTGTCAGCTAAAACTCTAGTTACTTCCAGTAATAACGTCACTTTACATGTTTGTTGCACTTGATGTTAGGTTGCAGTACTTTTTAGATTTTTTAAATCCATTTAATTTCTTTCTGTCCACAAACTATTTCTCTCCATTTAAAAGCAACACATAGGTATGTATTTTTGTAAGGAAGACATGAACTGTGTCCATTTTAGTTACCCATGATGTGACCACGTTGGTCTTCTGCAGTCATGTGACACCAGATATAATGCAAAGGAAACATTTTTACTTAAAACTTAAAAGTGAGACACTTTCAGCTTATTTGACAAGTGTAAAGAGGTCTTTTAGATGCTATGACACACAGCATGTTTAGGTGACTGGTTGTTAGATGACAAAGGCATTAACAGCCCCATATTGGAACAACTGTTCATTTTGAGGTTATTCTGTTGTAATGTTTAACATGATTTCAGCATAGCAAAAAAAGGCATCTTGAAAATGGTTTAAAGGTACTGGGTAAAGATAGACTCCTAATTCATACATTTTCACTTAAACTTTCATACATGTCATTATTGTCTGATAAGATAAACAGAAAAAATGGAAATGAGAAGCCTTCGTGGAAATTAAGCTGTTTAAAATAAATTGTAAATATGCTGTAGTGTCTATTTTTATCTTGCATATTTTCTATGAAGTGCTTTACAAGCGTTTCTTATTTTTACATGTGAATATGGAATATAGAAAAAGAGAAGCATGTATAGATTTAGATATAAATATAGATGTAGAACTTGGACAGAAAACCCATGAAACATGATGAGGTCTTGAATATGTTACTGCATGATGTCATCAGGAGACCGCAGATATTTATCAGTTAAATAACTGGGTGACACTGAGCATGTATGTGATTAATATTACTCCGATGGTAAGCTAATGGGCAGCTAATATTCTGTTTCATATCTGTCACATAAAATGCATGAGATGGAGTGTAACTGACATGACTCCCATGTCTCCCTTTCCCATGTTGACCAGTGCTTTATCAGAATATCCATGGATTCTTTCACTGGATTGGGATGGTACGGTATTCTTCTAGGATGCTGCTGTGTAAAAAAGTTCAAAAAGTCCAATAGATTGATCAAAATTGTTTGTAGACAGTGTTTTAATGAGCTTATGAATTTTTGTTTTAAATTTTGGTCTTTTTCTTTGTCCCATTATGTACATTTAGTTCAGGGGAGCCCAAGTCTGGTCCTTAAGATCTACTATCCTGCAAATCACTTGTCTGCATGTCATTCAACTCTGCAGGGGCTTGGTAATGAGACATTTTTGATTCAGGTGGGCTAGATAAGGATTTCCTCTAAATGTTGCAGGATGGTAGGTTATGAGGACCAGGCATAGACACCTCATGATTTAGGTCAATTTAATCAAAAACATTTTGTGTTGATTTAGTTCTTTTACAATCAGTAAGTATTTGGTCATTTTGGTTTCACTTTAAGCTTCAGTTTTTGTTATGTTTTTTGTTTTTTTGCACCTTTTTTATGCAACTTGACATGTGTTGTGGTGAAACCCAGCTATACTCTGCCAAACAGTTATCTCTCCATCTGTCCAACCCTGTGACTAAGCATCAGTTTAGCCAACCAACATGCCATCCTTACTGGTGTTCATTTCTCCACTTTCTATACCTGCTCTGTGCTGCTGTCTGGTCATTAAGGTCATTGACCTGAAATCTGATAGCAGTCAATGAGTTAACCAAATGAGCCACCTAATATCTGAATCCTGCTCTAGGCACACACACTCTCAATACGGCTGTGTAATTTACCAGCATTATCCCAAAGGAGAGGAATAAGGGTCTGTGTGGAGGGAGCAAGGAAGTAAAGGAGACAGAGATAAGCAACAAAACTGAAGATAAAGGAAAATAGCAAAACCCTATGTATCATTGAACACAGATTTTATTTTCCTATTTTACAAAACATAGCTCCACATTCAATTCATCATCTTTTATTTAGAGGATGTACTTTGGCCCACAGAGCCTTGTAAAATGAAATATCTTTCTTGAGTAAATTGCAAAAAATCTCTGTTTTCTCCCTGTGATAGAAATGTGTTTCAATCCCTGTCATTGTGATGCTGCCAGAATCCCCTGGCAGGCACAGGGAGGTTTGGGACTTTTAAGCTGTTTGTTTCATCTCAGGTATTAACCCCAATTTTATACCTACGCAGTGAGATAATCATGGTTTCAAGCTGTTAGTGTTTTCTTCACTCACCAAATCTGCACACTTTTAATCCCTGGAAACTAATTAAGATTTATATAATTATCATTTTTGCCAGTTTAGTTAAGTCAGTCTCTGTGCGCCTGGATTGTGTGTGTGTGTGTGCGTGTGTAGGTGTGTGTATGTGCGTATGAGTTTATGTGTATAGGACTAAGGGAAAGTGAGAAACTAGAGTAAAGGATATGGAAATCCAATGTCTTAAGAGGAACGTGAATGAATAAGTGTTAGACAAGGCTTCTTTTATGTATGTTGGGAGGCATCATGCTGCTGCAGTGCTTTGAGTGGGCAGTGACTGACCACTCTTCTTAACCCTCTCACCACATTTACAAACACACATTCACACACATTTATATACACAACCTGGAAATACCTTACATTCCTTTCACTTCTTTGACTGCTTTACAGCCAAAGACAGATAACAAAGGAACTGGCAAGCATTGAATACCAGCCTGCAGTGAGGTTACATAAGCTTTTTTTTCTTATTGGAACCACTGGACACCACACCTTATCTTGCCCATCCCATGCAGAGATATCTGACTGTCTTGTTAATGAGATGGGGTGCAGCGTACATCTGAATGAGCCACCAGCCTGGCTCACCTGTTAATCCCATTGAAGTGAAACCTCATCCTACTGTCTAAGCTTGTCTTTTTACCTGGACCCTGTCTCGTACCTTAGACAACTCCAGTTCTGCCACTCTCCCCTGGGATGAGGTTTTCTTTTTCTCTTGGGCTCAAGTTGCCGGATCAGGTATCCTGAATTCCCTGGGTCTCTCGCCTCCTATTTCGCCTCTTGTAACATGCCTCTTTTCTTTTTACAGTGCTCTGGTCACCCACACTATTCACCTCTTGAGTTTTCATCAAGACGACAAAGAGGGATGGCAAGCAGATGCACCGCTACTCATTCTCTTGAATGTTTTGGTCTACTGATGCACAATCAAGATCAAATAGATATTGCTTGAACAGGAGGCATTAGATTGATTTCCAGGGTCAGTTCATTATGGTGTAAGGGCAGAGCTTGCCAGTCAGGTGATGTTTCGGCTGAAGTCTCTCTGCTGTGTGCTGGCCAGAAAACAGAAGTATGTGGACTAGAAGTATGCTTGCCAACAAGACTGACAGGTGTAAATGTACTGTGATTCAACCACTGCCCCTGCACTCAAACTCTCTCTATCGCTCCAAGATATGTGTTACCTGCATATAACCAATGAGACTAAATCGCAAACTAATGTGTCTTCATTGCCCTATCCACTATATCCACTATATTATGATTATTGCACTATATAATCTAAAGATAAAGATGTTAATTATCAACTCTTTCATTTTATTTTTATTTAATTTTTTTGCCTATAACTCGCCTGCACCAAACCTCTAACTGTCACTTTTATCTATCATGTTCTTTTCCTTGGGTGAGGGAATAAGTTGTCTTTCTTAGTTTCTAAGTAATGACGCAAAGAGGATGTAAACTTACATCTTAAATCTTTTAAGAAAGACTAAACTATACTGCCTTGAAAAAGTTGTGAAAAAAAAACTAAAGTTACCTAGACTAAAACCACATAATTTTTTCATATGGTGCATTTTCATAACTTTATTTGCATACACTAGGTTTCAAATACATGCTTATATGCTTATGCCTTCTACTTTGAGTATACATTTTTTGAGGCATTGTTTGCGCATATTCTTATAATATACACTATACACATGCAAGATATAATGCAGTGGTGACCATTAGATTGATAGATGTCAGTAAAAAGCAGCAACTGTTCGATCTCTGTGTCAACATCAGTTTTCTTCCAGGTTCTCTAATTCTAAATGCCTTCTACAGCTAAGTATATATATATGCTATAAGACAACGTGAGCAAGTGCA
>JBAMHV010000012.1:17768256-17803491 GCA_037177535.1 Pseudomugil gertrudae
ATACAATCCTTGTGAGTGTAAATATCCTTTCTCAGCATTATGAATTACCTCAGCCTCAAAAGATTTGAGGAGACAGACAGAGAGGAGGAGTCACTCAGATTTAGGTGAGATATAGAAGCATGAAAAGAAATTGGGAGGGGTTTGCTCATCGAACGGGTGTTGAGCTTTGAGCCTAGCAGGAGGTCATGTCCCCCTCAGGATTGGTTTCCAAAGCTCAACTCACCCCAGGGCAAAATGGTAGACATGGCACCATAGGGTTAAGATGATGGTAACTTTGGTCGGCACCAGCCGTGCCATTCACTGCCACATCCCCGTGGAACTGCCAGACCTTTGGGTGGGGTGGGAGTGTTTATTAGAAGACAGTGGGTGGGCACTGTGGTGTTAACATGTTCCAGTGGTAATCCCAAATGGCACCCAAAAAGCCCCAGGTGGTGTTTTGGGAGAGCAGTGGCAACTCTGTGTCATGGCAAGCCAGGACTAATGTGTCAGCTGGGTGTTTCCCTAAATCAGCCTCGCACTCCACCAGGACAGCCCTCAAAAGAAATGGACTGCTGAAGATGACATATGCTGAAGGCAGAGACTGACTGTGTGCTTGTGTAATATGTAATTTATGTCACTTCACACATGACTTTTATTCCACATATATTCCTGGTGATTGTGTATATATGCATCTGTCTGTCTGTTGATGCATATTTGAGTGTATAAAGTACAACGTGCATGTGTATGACTGAAGGAGTGCATGGTGACGGTTCAGACTGGTGATGGTGGTGTCTTATTGATCTTTAATGCAGTCCAGACAGCTTTATTTAAAGTTTATGTGGTTAAAGTAGCCTCTTAGGCCGCCCTTTCCACGCTTCTGTGGTCTAAGCCTGCGTGAAGAGGTGTGCTAATCGTTCTGCCATGTCTGTGTGCAAGACAAGCGGGAGTACTCCCTGTGCAATTTGATCACCACTGATTAGAGATGCACCCCCACCCCACAAGGCAAACAGGTAGAAGTCAGTGCTTAAAAGTAATAAAAATAAAATATTAGCTCTTTACACTGAGGCAACAAAGAACAGAAATCTGAGCTATAAACACAGTTTGTGTCCTGCATGTAGAGCACAAGAGACATAAAGAGGGAAACGTTGACTGCGGCAGCAGCAGCAGATCTTTCCACTTCTCTCATGCTCCACTCCTGACAGAGCTGCTGCTGATCGTGCTGCCTCAGGCCTGTTGTGGCTGGATGCTGCCGTCCAGGCCTACATGTCAGTGTGAGACAGGCTCTCTCTGACCTCTCTAGTGCTGGGGGCCTTGCAGCCCCAAGGAGGGGCCCCCCGCTCCATCACATCCCTTCCAATTACTGACATCCTGCCGCCTTTGAACACACAGGAATCATAGTGAAGAATAGCAGAGGTCAGACTGCAGATGGAAAGGGGTGGAAACGGCAGGGTCTAAGTAAGAGAGAAAGAAAGCGAAAAAGGGGGAAGAAGAGTGAAAAGCTATTTGTGTCACTGATGCCTCTGTAGCTCTGTAGCCCCTCCACCTGAACTCTAATCAGAAGCAACTGTTTCAACAACAAAGATGGAGTTTTTTTTTTTTTTTTAGCTTTCAATCGATTAAAACAGCACAAACACAGCATGAATAACCTTACTGCAGCTTGAATAAGACCAGGTTTATTCAGCTTAAACAGGTTCATCTGCCATGTTCTGCCAACAGAACAGGATGAATAAGCGAGGTTACCTTTTTTCTCTCAACAATCATGAGTCTATATATCCCACGGAAAACATTTCCTCTTGTTAAAGAGTTTATTGATATGTAATAAAATCTTGGAGAGTAATAGGGTATCATGGACATTTCAGTGACATGCACAATAAATAAGTGTATTATAAATGACATGAGACACACAAGCAGGGACTGTTTTTAGGTCGGTGTTTCACAGCTGAAGTCATTGTTGAACAAATGACTGTTCTCAGAGAATGGTGTCGTCCACAAGGGGAGGGGTAGTGTAAGGCTGGTTGGCTGCATGTTTGTGCATGTGTGCATGTAGGTTATGACTCTGCTGTAAAAGAAAAATGGTATATAAAATTGGTTGGTGCATTTGGCGAGGGCCCAGTGCCCTTAAACCCAAATTAACCTTTCCAAATCCCTACCCCCACTCCCGCCACCCTCTGTACGTTGAAAACCCAACATGTGCATATAAGCCCATAACAACACGCACTCCCAACTCCCAAGAAAAACCACTGATGACCGCAAGCTCCCAAACTGTGGTGAGCTGTGCCAGGCCAGAAATCCCTCTAAGACCTCCATTTCAGACTGTAAGCAGCAGTGTGCTGCTGAGTAGACATATAAAGGGTCATGGTAAGGTCATAAAGGGCTGCTGTTAAACTTCACCAATCCCTGCAATCCAAGCATAAAAAATAAGTATCACACTGGTAATGGCTTTACATCAGACAGCTTTTGATGTGTTTACTGTTGTGTGAAAAGTATAAAAATAGCATCCATCACTGAAGTGAGTCTACCTTAGAATTTGTCCTGTTTTGTATTTTTGCCGATAAAAAGTTTAATGTCCTCTTCACCACTTAAATACATAATATGTGTGTATAGGTGTGTATGTGTGTAAGCGAGAGAGGCAGAAATCGAGAGTGTGTGTGTGTGTGTGTGTGTGTGTGTGTGTGTTTGTGAAAGAGTTTAAAGGGTGTTGAAAACTATTAGCCAGCTGCGGAGAGGCACTGCACAGAGAATGAGTGATGAATTATTGAAGTGGCTCTTTGGTGTGAATGAAGTGTTGAAAATGTCCATTGCCACAAAACACTCTGACGTTCCTGCACTGGTCCTCGGTACTCTGTGTTAAAATGCCTGTGTTGGTTCAGTCAAATGCAGTTCAACATTTATTTCTTTGGAAATGTTAACAGACATGTTACTTGGCTACTATTTTCTATTTTATCCATTTCCGCTGCTCCCTCCTGTCAAAATATCTTATATTTCTTTTTTACTATTTTTATTTTTCCTGTTCTTTTTGTATCTTTTGCTCTTAACTCCGTATGTTCACTTGCAACAGCACCAACAGCAGAAATATCTCTTGTTACAGCACATCCAGTGATCACTCACTGTGATTCCACTCTTTCAAGTCTTCCCTGTTTCAAAGAGCCATTGCCTTCGGGGGTAGAGCGTACAGGAATCTGAACCAATGCTTTCCGACAGCCAGGCCGCTTTTGAACGTTACACCCCAATAGTGGTAGAGGAAAACAGTGGGATGGGAGAGAGATGGGAGGCGAAGGATGGCTCTCAAACATGCATCACACATGAAAGTCGCCTCTTTCTGACCAGGAGAAATCATGGGTCCAGACGGAAAGGTAACAGCCGGCTGCAGGCATTTGAGTTGCTAGGAGACAGGCAAGCACAGTACGGTTGACGGGATTACTGGCTGGCTCGTATATTTGCCCAAATGGAGCACAATGACACATTCAGACACACACTTGACACATGACTAAACATAAACAAATGGAAGCATGAAGAAACATGAAAAATGACGAGACTGCATATGTTTTTTAAAGATGGGCAAAAACGCTTATCGATTAGTGTGTTCTTGCTCTAGCACAACACATGTTCACATGCATCAAAGCACCATCAGTTGTACCTACAATCATCTAATACACAGTATCTCAGATATGTTCAAACTGAACACCAGCATTGTCCCTAATACCTAAAACTGCTTTCTTCCAAATATGGTATTTTTATGGTTATTGGGCATAAGACAACAGCTTTCCTCTCTCCTTGACCTGCTTATGAACCTACCATGGTTGACACGACAGCACTAGCGGGACGGGAGATGACAAGAGCTTAGCAACTATACCTGACTGTGTTCAATCAATGATAACACTACTCATTCAACCTCTTCATTTTAATCTCTCTTCCTTACCAGAATTCCTTCCTCTATGTTCCACGTATATATCGTCATAAGAAGAGCATCTAGGGCATTATGAACAGTGCGATGGTGTTTCTGATGATTTAGGTTCCTCACTATGTGGTGAGAAATGCTTGTTGGAATGAACCAGCCTGCCCACAGATATGGGTTTTTGCTGAAGTGAGGGGAGGCTAACTTGTCTTATCTAAAGTATTTGGAGGGGAGGACACAGACGCCTTCTCTTCCATTATATCATTATGTAAACACAGGGCTGTGCCACAGGTTGACAGGCTCTAGTTCATAAATTGACAGCGAAAATGCCTGCGTTGATTATTGCATGCTTACATCATGGTGAGAAATCAATCAGTTTAATTGGCTAGCTTTTGTCAAATATACTAGATTAAGACCTGTATGAGACCATTATATTGAATAGTGCAAATGAAACTCGGCTGTTCGAGCTTGTTGTTATGATTTATCGTGCTTACTAAATATGCTTTACAACACTTGACCATAGAGAAGCAGATAAAAGAAAAAACATGGAGGAACTGGTGCAACTCATCTTCAAAGTGGTTCTATTTATGATTGCTGTCATTACAATACAGGATGAACAGGGTGCGACCATAGATGCACAGCAAAAGCTTAAAAAAGATTTCACTCTTTTTCATAATACTGCAGAAGCACTATCATGTTTGACACAAATATCTACCTGACCTGCTTTGCATGCATTTTTTTTCAAACAAAGCTGGCTTGGTTTATCTTCTCCTGCACTGTTTTTAAGTCACATCAACCATTTTAGCATTCATGGCAAGCATAGCAAGGCACAATAACAAGTAGTCTATTCAAATTAAATCAGTAATGGCATTGTCCATATTTCCGGCAGGTCATGCATTTTTATTTATTCAAAGAATGAAGACAGGTCAGTTCCTCTCACAATTATCTATTTTCATTTAAAGAATGAATGTGCATGTCAGGTCTTCTTTTAGTCTCTTTCTTTCTATTCTGAGGTCCCCTCCTTCCTCACTGCTCCCGCCATCACTGGGCGACAGTAGAGGTCGTTAGTGGAAGAGGGATGATGCCAAACTTGACTGGAGTCAAGCCTTATCTCTATTCTTTACACTCTCGCTTTTGTTTCAAGGGCTTTGTTTACACACGCCCCATTAATCACTTTCTGCTGTCCCACTATCCCACAGCATTTAAAGTGGGTGCTCGTCTCTGGGACAATGTGCAGCACAGGTGCCAATGTAAATCTCTCTTTCTTCTCTTCTTGGGAAGGAAATGAAGACTCTGAGAATTCACCTTCGACTCTCAGGTAATTCTCTCCTTTCCTCTTTACTCTGCCCTTGGCCTTGATCACTATCTCGACATATCACTCCAACCTCCCTGAAGAGAGTTCTGCTCACCACTAACTATGCAATCTCTACACACATGGGCACAGGTTGGCTGATTCCAGTGCCAGTTTACTTCATTTTATCCAGTCCCTGCAGCTGAGTGAAAATGCTATGTCTTGACAACCAAATATGAACATATGCAGACTTGATGCTGTTGAGCAAACATTAATCACACTACAGGAAGCCAGGTACAGAGTGAAAGATGGAAGACAGAGGAGAAGCCACCCACCAATGGTTCCAAGGACTAACAGGTCACCTCTGCACTGATACATTTGAAGGAAGCAACAAGAACCCCCAAATGGTATTTAGACACTTCTCCATCTGCCTCACAGTAGGATGAAAGCTACAAGATTGTCATCCTTGTTAAGTAGGCTTTGCTTGTCCTCCTTTATCATCTTAGGTGTGTTAATAACAGACATCCAACTTAATGCATTTGTTCAGTTCAAACTCAACACTCAGATTATCAATGAGCCAATTAAAACAGGGGAAAAAACAGACGATATGTTGAGCAAAAATGAGGAAACAAAACCCAAAAGTGAGTTAATTATAATTCTTTCTGTGACTATCTGCAGTTACATTTGAAAATTGGTAGTAGAGAGTGTATGTGCAGGGTATGCGGAGCTTAGTGGGAGTACTTTAATGCATGGCCCTGTTTAATTGCATAGTCAATGCATTCATCATTCAGAATGCACAGCCTGGCTAAAATGAATTGAATTATCTAGAAGGGAGAACAAAGAGATGTACATTGAGTTTGTGCGTAATTTATTGTTGCAGAGTGAAGCAAGGGGGGAGCAAAAGAGACTAGGAGAATTAGAGGCAGAGAGGGAAAACATGAGACCTGGAGGAAGACAGGATGGAAAACAGAGGGAACACGGGAAAGTGCTAGACAGAGACAAAAAGATGAGGAAGGTGAGTGAAGATAAAGCGGTCTTGGGGGAGAGGACAGAAATGAGCAGGAGAAAAGCAATAGGGAGGCCAAGAGGAGTGGAAGGGGAAAACATGGGGGATGAGGAAGAAGAGAGATAATGGTAAAGCCTGGAGGAGGTAGAGGAACAGGAGAGATGGAGGGAATACTGGAGGAGAGGGAAGCTTGTTTGCAGAACTAGAGATAGACCAGAGACAGACCTGACACCTTCCTCCAGATTCCTAAGAGGATAAAATACAAGAAATGTGTGTGCATGCGTGTGTCCATTTCCACATGTCTGCACAAGCATGGAATGCAACAACAGTTAGATTCCTGGGAGAGTCCTCCTGTTGTTATACATGTAAATTTAAACAACTGTACGTACAGACTTACACAACCACCACATCATTCATGCTTCTTCTCAGTCAGCACACAGAAAGATACAAATTTACTCTGCCAAGTCTCCATCTCACTCCGTTGACTGTGAAGTAATTGCCGTAAGTATTGAAGGGGGGAGACATAGGTGGGGTTGTGATGGGTACTGAGGAAAATCTATTTCCCAATACTATCTAACTGCCGCTTTCCTCCGAAGAACTTGCATTCCTGGTGCTGGCTGTGTCCCATTGATTCCCCACCAACATCATTGGAAAATCTATGAGCAAAAAGGGCAGCTCTGCGAAGTACAAAGCAGATAAGTGCAAATCATGTTCTACGTGGTCACTGTGGAAGGTAACACACACTTTAACCTTCTCTTATTCCTCTGCTCCAAGTTGTTCCTGCTACTCACTCTTATTACACTTTCTCTGTCCTGAAACAGGGAGGCAAGCAGGCAGGAAAGACCCAGACTGAAGAGGGAAAGGAGGTGATTAGGGAGCAGAACAGAAAAGAGGGGAAAGACCTGGAAAGACCTTATTCTGGTTGTGACATCCCATGACAGTGCATTAGCTAAAAACAATGCATGTCCATATCTTTCTGTGTGTCCCGAGAAGGAGGGTCTAAGGACAGGGTGTCCTGGGTCTGCTTAGTTTAGTGTAGTCATTACTGTGTTTATTGTGTGTTATGTCTGTTGTTGTGTGATTAACTGTGTGAAGCCCTTTGAGACGACTTTGTTGTGATACTGGGCTACATAAATAAAATTGAATCTCTCTATTTTCTCTGTTTTTTGCTTAAATAATACCCTCTCTGTGCTTTGATTTTAAAATAGACCCAGACCTATAGAATGTGATAATCCACATCGCACCTTGATCTGTTCCATACAGATTCAAGCCGATGCAGGACTAGCCAAACAACTCAGCATTTAGACTGAGCGCAGACTAGTTCCTCCCAATCCATGCTTGCCAAGTGTTTAAAATTAGACTGTAGAAAGATACACAATGTACTGCCTGAGTTTGAGCCACATCTGAGCATGACACAACCTTTAAGGCAAATTTTTAATAACAAAATTAAACACAAAGGTAAGAGTAAAGGTTGCATTTATGATTTCTGGAAAGCTGTCAGATCGGAAGAAGTGTTTCGAGGAATTTTAATACATTAGCATGTAAATCAGAGGCATACTTATTTATTACCATGCCCTGTACTACCTAATGATGATTGTTTCCTGAGTAGAGGCCTCCTAAATCTATAGATAAAGTATAAAGCATGATAAAACCTATACAGTATGAATTGTGCTGACAGTGCTGGAATACCTCAGCAATGGTCAGCACTTCAAAAACATGCATCAATCTTATCAGTCCTTGATGAAATGAAGGTTGTGTTCAGATAATATTTGTATGCTTACCCTTCTAACACTAAGCAGTTAGCCTTGAGGACAGTGGTTTCAACTCCTAACAGGAGTATTTTGGCAACGTAAATGTGCATTTTTTCATTTCTCAGGCAGATTTCAGTGATCTGAACTGAAAAGCAGATATTAGCAGTGGATATATCATTATAATAACCTGTGTCTAAGCAAGGAATTATTTGAATTAGCATTGTTAAAAAGTTTTATTTGAAAATATTTATTGGAGTTTTTTTGTTTGCTTTTCGTGCATTTTCCAATTTATTTGACTTTTTTTGTCAGACTCCATGTCATGAATTCGTATCCCACAGAAATATAGTCCATCCATCCGTTCATCCATTTTTCACAGCTTATCCAGGGTCAGATCACGGGCACAGTTACCTAAGAAGGAAAGCCCAGACTTTGCTCTCTTCAGCCACATTTACCATGCTTACTCCAGCATGTCCTGGGTTCTGCATGTCCTGGGTCTCCTCCCTGAGGGACGTGCCTAAGGGATACAAGAAGCATTGTAACCCAGATGCCCAGGCCTCTTTATCAGCCTCCTCCTGATGCAAAGGTGCAACTTCTCTACTCTGAGCCTTTTCTGGGTGACTGCGCTTCTCACCCTATCTCTAAGGCAGAGCCTTGTTATCCTTAAAAAAAAACTAATTTCAGCTTCTTGTATTTGTGATTCTGTTCTTTATAGTCACTACCCACAGCTTGTGGTAGAGACACAGATTGGCCAGTAAATCAAGAGCTTCGTCTTTTAACTCTGCTCCTTCTTCATCACAACAGGCCGATGCATTCTGCATCATTGCAGACACCACACCAGGCTGCCTGTCAGTCTTGTGCTCCATCTCCTTGTGATACTTGAACTTCTTCACTTGGAGCATGACCTCATTCCCAACCTGGAGAGGGCTCTCCACCCTTTTCCAGCTAAGGGACTTGGTCGCAGATTTGGAGGTGCTGATTTTCATCTCAGTACACACAGTAGCCTTTGAATCAATTGAGCAAGAGTTGGAAATCACAAAACAATGGAGTCAAATGAACCACATTATCTGTAAAGAGCAGAGACTCAATCTAGAGGTAATCAAGCCTCCGCACTCCACCCCTCAGGCCTTGCTCCAGAACCACATCCAGGCACAGGAAACTTTACTCCAATGTTCATACTCATCACATGGATCTTACATCCACATCTTGGTCTCGTCCATCCCCTAGAGATCTGTATGCTCCTGACATGATATCTTTAGACTTAAACTCCACCACATAAAATTTGTTGATTTTTAAATATTTACAAGCGGAGTAATCAATTTAAAGCACCACTATTTCTAACTTATCTTTGCATTTCCACCCGCTTGTCACTCCATCCTAAATTATTCTGGGTCATTAAGGAGGAACAGAAAATAATTTGCACCAAAGTTGCAATAGGGCCAGAAGTCATCTGATGAACAGAGGGAGATTAAAAGCCATGAGCAGCTGAAACCATAAGTCGGTTGCTGACAGGTTAGTGTTCGTCAGGCACACAGATGTCCATGAGTCAATGGATATGATAGCAGCAGGTGATCTCTTACTCTGCCTAACAACAGGAAGTTTTGTGTATTTTCAGCCTGAGGTCAATTATTAATGGTTATATTATAACCTATATTTCATATAAGCTGTGCAAAATATAAGTCATATGTTTTGTATGTGATTTGTATGTACATACATACAAATACATGGTTGCATACAGTTTTGTCTTTAATTTGTTGTTATGTTGAAAGAAGAGTTGTTACTTCTACCAGCAAACATTGAACTGAAATGCACCCCCACCAGCAACCTTATTTTATTTCTTTGCTTTAAATATTTTATTGCATTTTTATAAAATAACCCAACAACAGACTTTATGAGCAGTGAAACATCAGAAAAGATCTAAATTAAGACTTGATTTTAGTGAACACCTTAATACATTTAAACCCTGTTAAATACATACCACGTTAAACGTGTGAATGATCTATTTTTACACTCCAACACCATCATGTAACCTAATGAGTTCTGACACACCCAACATGCCTACAAAATAACTATCATGCCTTATAGAACAGTCATGTTATCTTACATCACTCATGGGCACAAATAAACTATGCGCAACACAACCAATCTGCCCTGTGGTAAAAATGCAAGGGCAGAGCCACAGCTGTGTCCCACACAATCACCCTGACTGGAGGCCTCAAAGACAACATGTCTGTGTCAAAAATGACAAAGCAGTGTCATGTATGCCTGCAAGCTGGAGTTAGGCGATAGGAGAATCACAAGTGATATTAAAGCAACCTAAAACTGGATATAGAAGGTAAGATGGAAAACTACATAAGAGAGAACTTCGAGAGGACCTAGAGGTCACTGGATTTACTGAAGATTACCTGGACAGCAGAGATCACACAGTACTTTCAGGTTAGTTAAATCACTGCTTGTGCTGATCACAGATTCAGCTTTTGCTCCAAGAAAACTAGTTTATTCAAAGGAGCTTAGATGATACGATGAATGGAGAAGAGAAAAGGGGGCTAGGAAGGGGCCAGAGGAGAAATACAGAGAAAGGATGAGTCCTTTCTAAGAAAATGGGGGACGGCTAGAGCTGGGCGCAAAAAGAAGATCCTGTTTGCTGTCTCCTGATACAGTATACACACTAAATAGTCTTTGCAGCAGATTTCAGAAACAGACCCTTGTCTTTGTTCAGCTAATAGGCAGACCACTCTAAATGGGCTGTTTTTCAACCCTCTGACACAAAGACACTTTTTCATGACTCCTCAGTGCCATCGTTTTCCTGTTCTTCTTCTTCGGATATGCGGAACAGAGCTCTCTCTGTGTCTTGATGTGTAGCTCCCACAGAACTGGAGTTTCTGAGCAGATTCTCTCACAGCATTTCCCACTGCCAGGCTCACATCCCTGGTAAAACTACCCTCCACAACAGACGGAAGTCAGGAGGGAGTAAGTACAGGCGCCCTCACAAGGTCCCATAGAGTGAATATGTGGGCTATTAAATGACCAAAATGGTCAGTCATAATACCCAATTGCTGAAATCAACATTTTACTACAGCTCATAAAGTTTTTGCTCATAAAGATGGAATCAATAGTAGAAAATGATATTCCTGTGACAGCCTCATACAAATTTGTACCATTTACAGAATGGTTCCACAGCCGAATCATCCCCCAGTACACCCATGATCCATCATATACATTTTAATGAGGTGTGTTACCCTTTTCCAAGATGATCTGTGCTTGTTGTCAGCTGTACTGTATCCCAGGAGTTGTTGTTACTTGACTGCTCTGCACCCTCAGGCTGTTTGGCACCTGACGGAAGTGAACTGAGTTCATTATCTAATAGCAATTTCCAGGCAGTTTTAACCATGCAAACAGTAAACAAGCTGCAAACTTCAAGTGAATACCAGTACAGAGAAAGATAGATTATAATATAACATTTTCAGGATTATAGGTTAAGAAGTTTTCATTTCATGCCTTGTGTTTTAGGTGTCTGAAGTTCCTGTGTTTTCATTTAAACATTTAAGTGGTTTTATGAGAAGACATGTTCTTGATATACTGAAACATAATAATAATAATTTTTTTATTTAAAAAAACTGTAAATTTGAGTTTAAATCTCAAAGTGTTACAGTGAGCAGCATAAAACAATATAAAAAGAACACAATGAAAAATGGCGAGAAAATAAAAACAGCAGCAGTAAAAACGTCAACAACAAAACAGCAACAAGTCAGAAAAGTTTTAAATGTTTATTTATTTATTTTTTTAAAAAAAGAAGGCTCTTAGCCCTTTATTAGCTCCAAATAGAATAGAATAGAATAGAATAGAATGCCTTTACTGTCATTATACACATGTATAACAAGATTAGCCGTCTCCAGTCTCAGTGCAAAGGGAAGCAGTATAGAAGATAAAGCAGTAAATAAAAAAAATGCTACAGAGTGGTTATAATTCAGGAGGAAGAACAGTCAAACCAATGGGAAGTTTGGCGAATCAGTTCCAGGCTTCACCTGAATACATGTCACCTGACAATAAACCCTGCTTTGCTCTCTGGTGTGTCTATTAGGGTTTTGAGAATACTCAGGTGAGTTAACATCCAATGTAAAGTGCTTTGAGTGGCCAACATGACTAGAAAAGTGTTACATAGGTTTCTATAAGTTTAAAACATTAAATTGTCTGTACTTTTATATTATTTAACTCAGTAATCCTGCACTCTGCACTAATTTTTGTCTTTTTTTCCTTTTATGCTTTTCAGTTATTGTTGATTTAAACAAATGGCCTTGTAAACACACACAAACACTTATTTATAGTATTTTTTCTCACATATTGGCTTTCCTCGGTGGGTTGTTTTCATGAGTTTGAAATCAAATGTCACTTTGGCTGTCTGTAGACTTTGATGGATCAATCTCTCTCCCACCAGCCATCCCCTGGGCTTTCATCTGCTTATCTCTGACCACTGTCTGCCTGCCTGACCGCCTTGCTGCTCATTCACACTCGGAGGCTTCTGAACAGCCCTTCAGCTCTTCTTCCACACATATTATACTCAATGACCGCAGCCATTATTGGAGGTGGGTTTGCAAACTAAACATGGTCAAGGGATTTTTCTATGTAACCACTGTGTTACTAAGTTGCATACATAAAATATGCCTCGTTAAAATTCTCAAATGTTTTTGGATCATTACTCTTTTTTTTCTTGCCTTTTTTTTGCAGACGTTGATTATGTTTTTCAGTCATTTCTACATAATGGAAACAACATGATTCTTTATGACATAATTATGACCCACAAAAAGTTATAAACATGTTTCTTTGTTTAGCTTTTTCTGTTGCTGTTTACAACCTTGTCTTGTTAAAGCAGAAAAATTAAACTCTTAGGAAACTTAAACTCTAATTCTATCTGTCTCATAGATACTACATTTTCCACCCAGTATAAATGTTCTATTTAGTCTATTTACATTGACTGAAGAGGCATATGCTAAATGTGACTGCTGCTGCTGGAAGCTTTCCCACCCTCTCCAGAGGGTCTTTTCAGCCCCGGGGCTGTGGAAGAGATGGGATTAAGGGAGGCCTGGAGCGTGTCCTCATCTTGAGCTGATCTGAACTGTGCTCCGACCACAACCTCCCACCAACCTCACTGTCATTGTTCTGCTTCCCAGCGACCCACTCCAGGTGTCAGGCAATAGAGAGGATGTTCCAAACTTTCCCAGGAATGACAGAGACTGATTCATTTAGCACCTTTAGCAACCTTTGCGAACCCCCTCCTCCATTGCTGCTGTTTCAATAAAAAATCTGAACAGATGAGCATCATTAAATAGAGACAGAAGGAATGTCTTTCTTGCTTGTTTTCTCTCTTGTGTTACACTCTCTTGCTCTTTCAAACCTAACCTTCCCTCCCTATATTTTTTTTAAGTTGGGTGTGGGGGGGCAGTGGGAGGACAGTTGTTTTGTCTCCCTCCATTGGCTGATTTACATCTCCACAGCTTCTCTATCAAAGTGGTCATTGTCAGTTCTGACCTATGAAAATTACAGAGGACACTGGGGGCTTTTCTTCTTTGACAGACAAGCTACCACAGACAGTACAAACACATAGCATCAAGATACACACTCTGCTATTTTATTTATTCTGATTTTACACCAATGATGAACCAATAGCTGTCTTCTCCCCTGCGCTGCTCTTTCTAACCCTCAATAGACTGCAGAAAGAAGGGGTGGTAAGAGGGAGAGGAAGAAGGAGTGGAGAAGCACGGGGATCATCCAGGAATAAGGAGAGGGATCCATTTGCACACCAATTGTTTTTCCTTCTCTCTGAGCCAAGGAAAAGAGAAAGACCACCTCTCTCCTCTCCCTCTGTGACCACAGGCCCTCCTCCTCCTCTTCCTTCTTCTCCTCCACCCTCCTTCCCCCCATCTCCACTGTGACAGCAGTGTGAATGGAGAGCCACATTCAGAAGGGATGAATGGGATGGGGTGAAAATGGGTAGGGGGTCATTCTGACCACCCCAGCCTTCCTATGCCAGAGCCACATGTGCAGCATATTAACATATGAAGCCTTGTCACTGCGGTGTCCACCCTGCTGACTGACCTCATTCACATTCACTCACACACATATACACATTCACACACACAGAGAGAAACATGTGGAGCCTTTGGGTCAGGTGTGATGCTGTTTTATCACCAGAAATATCTGAGTGGCTTTCAAGAATTATACACTTACAGAGTAGTAAACTTATGGGCAGTAAGAGGCCAGACAATTGGGCCAAAGATGGTCTTAAACAAAACGTTTAAAAGTGCAACAGCCCCACAGTAGCATCCATAATGAGGGGTGGTGGAGAAACCATGTATCAGTCTGTAAATCTAAATCTATTGAACAGTTAAGCTAAATAAAAAAGAAGTAGAAAAAATGAGAAAGAAGCGCCAAAGAAAATGTACCTTAGGCTCTTTCTGCACAGGGACCTTTTTTAGACTGCCTTTCCTGTTAGACTTTCCCTCATCGAGACAGTGCGTCACACACAGGGAGTCTGCAAGCTCAACAGACATTAACCCTTTGCAAGCTAAACAACAGTTTTCCTGAGGAGAGTTCCACCGGGCCTGTTCACACACTTTCTGCTGGGTCCATTTGGATTGAGTTTCTTACTACTTCACCATACTGTCAGGCTTTAATCTGTTCCACAGCACTGAAGATTTAATGATCACATTACAGCTTCTAGTGTAAAGTGTAGAGGTGGGGGACAAAAGAAAAAAGCAGGTTTTGTTAGCAACCAAGCAGCACGCTTGGTTGTCAGACTTATAGGCAGATGCATTATATATCATAATATAAAAAAAAGTATCCCTCACCTTTGTGCTAACTCCCTCCTTGTATGGTGTGCATGTGTGCTGGTAGGGGGCTAGTTATTAATCACAGCTTGAAAGCTGACATCAGGCAGCCAGTAAACGTTAATTAGGACCACCCAATGGCCGGGCCAGTGTCATTAGCTAATTGAGTTTGTTTATGTGTTTGTGTTTGCAGAGACAGAAAAAAAAGAAAAGGGGGAGGGGAGGAAAGAGAGGAGGAGGCAAAGGAGGGAAGTTGGGAGGTTTAGAGGGGACGAAAGAAAAGAGGATGGGAGGGAGAAATGTAGGCTTGTCTCATCCAGTGCACTGTTGTGATGACATGTCCTTCAGCTCGATCCATTGGGAGAGAGAGGAAAGAGAAATAGAGAGAGGAATGGAGAAACCACCATCACTGTCTCAGGAACCTAAGGCCTCAACCATGTCCGGAAACTTACTCCACAGGCAAGTCGTGGAAAGAGAGATATAAAAAGGCACGACAACATGCCCCCACTTATCTTTCTCAGAATCTTTTCAGATTGCGCTCTGGCCCTTTGCAACCACTGATTCCACAAGCACGCATGTTTGTGGACACCATATAAAGATATACACACATGCATAAGTTGATGCACACACACACACACATATCTGAGCTCATGCACCCTCCAGCATTTCCTTTTGTGTGTGTTTTACACACGACCTCTTTTACCTCCCCAGGGTGTTTCAAGTGATGATGTGTGTAGAGAACAGCCAGCCAACAGCACGGCATGGTCTCGGAAGGCTTGGTGTGGCTGGCTGTGGTTATGCCTGTTGAGTCCGCCTGACCACCACATGATGAATCACATCCCAGCTCTCTCCAAAAAGACGCACACACAGAAGCCAATACTCTAGTTCTCTCACCAGCACAGCTTAGGAGCCCAAGCAAGAGAAACAACTGTCCTTGTCCCTCGCCGTGCATGGAGATTAATTTTAACAAGCCAAGTCAGAGCTCTCAACAGTAGTACAGAGAACAGGAAAGCAGAAAATCCACCAAGGAGCAAAGGGGAGGAGAGAGAAAGCTGAGCTGCAGCCCTCTGCTGTCAGGGTCTCTCTTCTTCTCTCTCTGTGATTTGTGCCCTTGGCCAGGTCCGATTCATGTCCCACAGATAGCTCAGCTCATGCCCCACTAGGCTTGTTAGAGCAGTTGAATGGTTGCCTACATGTAAGGATTTGGCCCAAAAGCTAGGACAAAAACAACAACAAGAAGGCAAATCTAGGCGGATAGACGACAAAGTGAAACATTGCCCAGTTTGTTTTGTAACTTCTTGCTGTTGCTTTTTGGAGGCAGCACAGTCATTGAGATAGTTGTTTGTCTGTTGGTAACAAAGTTCCAGTCTCTTTTTTCTCTTCCTCTTAAATTAATTTTATTTCCATTTCAAATTAACATTTAACATAAAACGACACAAAAGAGCAGCAACAATATAAAAGAAACACAATCCAGGACAGAATAAGTCGCTGAAGCTACTTTTCTAATGTGCCTTAAAAGGCTTTTCTGTCTTTGTGAACACAAAACAAAAATCATCCCACAACCCAAAAACTGCCTTGTCTGCATTGTTCATTTCACATGAACATTTTTATAAGAGTTATTTTAAACTAAGCTCTTGGAAAAAATATTGTAAATAAGTACATTGTAAATAAAATTTCTTTGATTTTGTCAAATCTTTACCTAATACCTAATACACTAACCAGTCCAACAATGTGAGCGGCAGATGATCAGGATCAATTAACAACTTCATTTAATTATTAAGAGTTTTAAAAAAAACAAAGAAAGCATCAAATTTCCAACAAACTGTATTTTCCTTTGCAAGGACAGGAATTTCAAAGACATTCCCCTCCTACATCTTTGTTGTTTATAGATAAATTAAGAAAGCCACTGAGATGTGTCATTGTAATCACTCTGTGGAGAAATGATCCAATCTAAGACACTTCTGTATGTCCATATCCTGTCATTTTATTGGGATGTGTGTATCTCATGTCTGACAGAAAAGCTGCCTTTTTTAGTGTTCACACAGAATTATGGTGTACTAAGTGCTAATAGATCACCAGGGAATCTGCTTAGCCAGTCACCTGTGAGCTTGCACTCTAGTGTAGAGAATACCATTCTTCCAGTGAATGGGGTAAGCAGAGAAGAGGAAAAACCAAAAACAAAGAAAAAGAATATGAAAAGCCCCCATCAGAGAGATAAATTCATTGTTACCATGGCACCTTGGCATGGTTAAAAACACAGCTAACCTGCATCTTTTACAGAACTTTAATATTGTTCCTCCACCCTCCCCCTCCACCACACCTTTAACATGCCCCTGAGGAGCGCTGGAGAACTCTGTGGAGCACATCCATAAGAAATACTCGCAAGTCAGGGGTGGAGAGACAGCTCCAGCTGGATGCTGGAACCCAGGGAAGAAGCTCTAAAATTAGTCCCAGCATGAGGTGCAGGGATAGGGTAGGAGGTAGAGTTGCGGGTGAGCATGTGGAAGAGGAGTACAGAGAACAAGGTTGGGAGCCTTGAGGAGAAGAAGGAATGATTGCTGGCAGAAATGGTGCGGAGAGGGTGGTGACAGCACACGTCTATTGAGACGCTTCTCTGCACATTCACTAGGCTGTGGCAAATTAAGTGTCTGATCTACCACTTTATAAATACACAAACCTCTCCACACAATTATACACGATCATACAACAGCTTGCTTACACATTTCCAACCTGCACACAAGTTTGCACACACAGCCAAGGACACATTTTATTTGCTCAACGCAAGATTACTGTGTGGCTATGCTGAGGCTTAAGCTCCTTGAATGGTCCAGTGTCAGTGGGCATCTGTGTCCCCATGTCCCACTTAGTACCCTGCCGAGGAGTCCAACCTGCTGCTCAGTGTGGGAGAGCAGAGGGCAGATGGGTAGAGGCCGATTATAGAGTTATCTGACCTCACTCACAGGCAGCTAACAGTAGTCTGCGCCCAGGGCAAGAACAGAAAGAATGTTTGTTGTTGGTATTAGAGACTAAACGGCTTAACGGTTGGCCGACGTGCTTGTAGAGAGTAGAGTACACAGTTTTGACTTGATGCCAGATTCTAAGAAACTGAAGCAATTCGGGAGCATGGAACTGGGTAATAAAGGAAAAGGAAAATGAGAGTAAGGAAATAGTATTTGGAAGGACTTAAGTACATTTCAACTAATCAGGTGCACTTGCTCTTCCTCACCCACAGCATCAATCTGCATCTTATAGGTTAATTCAATTACACATGCACGTTTTTTCAGCTATCTTCTGCTAATCATTTTTATATAATAGATGAATCTACCACAATGATATTTTTGTATCACATCTGCACAAGATGCATTCACTTAACACCATAGTTTGAGATCAGTGTGAACGCAGAGTTAAAATGTGGGTGACAATTAAGAGACATTATAGCTGGAGTGGCTTTGTCGCAGCTGTGTTATCACATAATTTGAAAAACAGTAGTTGGAGGTGGCTATAATGTTTGATAATCGCTTTAGCACCTTCCTATTTCTGGTGTTATTCAGTTCTTGGAATTCCTATCAGACTCCACAGTTCCTGTCTGGGTTTGATGTCTCTGCAGAAACACTTCCGAAACTGACAAAAAGTAGAATAAACATCATCATTTCCCTTGACTAAGTTCCTTCACATTTGCTTTGGTATGTTCATCAACTCAAGTGTTGCTGGTCGAGCGTGAAACAGGTTGTGTCTGTTATTTCTAATGACGTTGATACAATTAAGTCTATGCAAAAACTAAAGCTAAACATACAAATTAGAAAGTAAACTGCGCTCAGATTAAGGTGAAGTACTGCTAACAGATTAGGCCAATTGTGTGCACAATCAAAGATAAAAAGGGCTACAGTAATTCCTTCAAGCTTGTCTATTTCCCTAATCTCCTGCTTTTGTTGTTACTGGAACCCAGAGGAGGGTGTGACAGGGTCAGGGGTGAAAGTTAGGAGCCGATATGGATGGAGGAGGGGACAGATGAGGTTTCATGCCCTAAGAAGACACTGTGCCTTTGGCTGAAACCTCTACTTCCTTTACACCCCCCCACCACCACCACCCCCGAAAAGAGATAAGAGCAAAGCAGGAGGGTCCTGTTAAAACACAAACAGGTTTGTGGCTCAAAAAGGTTCAGGGTTGAACATATATGCCTGTTACTGGTTATTCCATGTATTATTATACACATACAAACTTTCACAGAAAGCAGAACATTTCTTTTCTACATGCTAATTTTATTCATTTCACTTGCTTTTGAAAATATAGATGACAAGTTCTTTGAGAAAACCTGACTGTGATACAAGCTAGAAACATTTGCTGAATGTAGACAAACTGGAAAAGTTTAGAGACATAAGTGACACCTGGTATGAGGGCAGAGAGAGAGAATGACTCCTCGGCTTACACACCTGCATGCACACTCTTTTGGCTGCACTAGGTTTGTGGAGGTGTGAAGGTCCCTCCCTCCAGCCAAATACCTGTGGGATTATTATAGCACAGCCTTAAACATGCTTGTCCAAAAGACCTACCCACAATCTGGGTAAAAACAACATCCGAGCCAGGGCCCTGGAGAAATCCCCGGGCTTTATGTGAGGGGCGACTGTAGGAGATGAAGTTGCACTAGCATGTCTTCTCCTCTGTGACCCCAGGGGGTGATAGGTTGAGAACAGTGGTTCACATTGTTTGTCTGTGGACCCCCTCCCATCCGCCCTTACACCCCCTTCTCCCTCTCCCCCTACCCTACCTCCTCTTCACCTCATACCCCGCCCAGCTGAAGATCAAGTTAACTCTCGCCTGCAGTCACTCCACCTTGCAGGAACTTAATCCTGCACCTCACCATGTCTTTCCTTGGCCACTTGGAGAACGGTGATAGAATCATCTCTTTTTCTCATATAATGCATGACTACCATAGCCTAACAGAGGAGCATGGGGATGATAAAGGACCTGCTGCACTTCATTCTGTTGTGCTTATGGTGTTCACTTTCACCTTTTACACTTTTAAAATCTAATGTGCAAATGTATTCCTTAGGAGTTATATATTTATCCGTTTGTGTGTCAGTTCTTGACAGTTTGCATGGCTGACAACTTACACTTTGTACATGTGTAATGCATGAATGGATGATGTGTTCACAGTGGGAAGAGGTTTCTTTGTCTTGTTTCCAATGCTAAGGGGGCAGAGCAGGGCAGTGGGGCTGGCCAACAACTCATAAATCACAGGAGAGGATAGAGAGTAACAGCTCAAATTAAGATAAAACTCCCTTAATTATCAGCTAAACAGCCCGGTGTCCCCTCTCTCCCTGGGCTATCTGTCACCCAGCAAGTAGACCCAGTCACAAGGGGACAGGCTTTACTGCTCCGCTCACACACACAGTGGAGCTGCTGTCTTGCACACACAATACACACTATCTGTGTGTTTTTATTCCTATTTATCTCACTCACAGAAAACAACCAAAGGCCCATCCTAAACTTTACTAAAGCATGTAGTTCAATCAAGTCCCTATTAACCACACTTCTGTCAATCAAATTAACTCCACATATCATCCCTTCACATCAGTTAAATCTCCCATGCACACAATGACACACATATATACACATGCATATGCTCTTCACCCCTTTTGTCTCTTTGCTTATTCATTGCACCAATTATCATTACCTTAATGACTTCTCAATGGCCCTCAGTCTTCTCTCTCTTCAAAGGCTATCTCCATCTCACCCTTCTCCTCTCTCTTAATTTGCAACCCAATGAGATGTGCTGACATTCTCATGTGCTTGCAGTGACACAGAAACATACATGAGCAGTTTCTGTTACCTACCCTGGAGGTGCATTATGATGCAATATGCAGCTG
Organism: Pseudomugil gertrudae; assembly: GCA_037177535.1. NCBI lineage: Eukaryota > Metazoa > Chordata > Actinopteri > Atheriniformes > Pseudomugilidae > Pseudomugil > Pseudomugil gertrudae. Next base: position 17,788,867 of record JBAMHV010000012.1, read on the forward strand.
GGCAACCATGACCAACTTAAAGCTGGAGAGGATAGTTGAAGCATACTAACTTGATTTTTGTGTGCATGCGTCTATGCATCTGTGTCAGTGTGTATATTTGTGCTGCGGGAAAAAAAAAACAGCGTGGGAGAGGAAGAGGAAAAGAAGGGAGTGGTTTGAGGGGAAAAAGGGTAAACCAAAGATGTCTATTTTGGCATTTGTGGTGTTTGAATGTTCCTTTTTTTTACCAGCTCTTCTTTTTTTCATCTCCCTTGGCTCTTTTGGAGTCAGTGTATTGATTATATATTAGGCCTGAGCAACCATCTGGGTGCTTTTCATCCCTGTTTTTTTAAAGCAAGATGAATCCAGAGAGACACACAGAGCAAGAGAGATGGAGGAGGACTGAGCAAGAAATTCATTATGCATTAAGTAAAGATTGTAAGAGAGAGGGAAGCACACAGTATAATGTGTGTACATGTGTGAGACAAAATGTGTTTGTTCTTTAGTATATATTTTGCTAGGCTAAAATTCTGCACATGTTAAGCGTCAAATAAATGCATGTGGATAAAGAATGGCAGACAATCAGGCTACTATGCTTACCAACATATTGCAAAGATTTTCCAACACTTTCTGAGGCTAAGCTCTTCACTTGCACATTACGCACACTCACCAATAAGTTCCCTCATTTTTTTCTCCTCATGGTCATCCCCCATCTGCCAAAAAAGGGAAAGAAAAACAAATAGTACCCTTGGGAGTAGTCTCTGCACCTGAGAGCCACAAATCTCCATCTCCCTTATCTTTCCTTTTCTTATTCTTTCCCATCCCTTAAGAGCAAGGTAAGCAAACAGCTTTGTGTCAGTCCTTCCCATCAGCCGTTGATTTGTATCATCAATATGTGATCGATTCAAGACAAATAATTGTAATCCTGCCACCACATTGATCTGCATATCATGGGTAAAATGGAAATTATAAGTGTTTTATTCCCTTAAGGGGTCAGTTTTGTATTTCTCTTCTGTCAGCACAGTCTGCAAAACACATGGATTGTTTCTGTGGCTTTACATGAGCTGCAAGGTTCATGTAAAGTTATTAAAGCATATAAATACAAAGCACTACAATATTAACATTTAGATCTAATTGGCACTTATATTAAATAAGCTTCATAAAGTAACAGTCAAGCCTTTTGGAGAAACAAAAATTAGCCTTCGCTATTAAATGATTAAAACTTTTTGATAGCTTGCAATTAAATGGCCATGCTCTATGTCAGGATGCTGCCAACATGAAGGTGATGACGATGAGGGAGTTGACAGTGAGTGCGGCCATGGGATACAGAGATCCAGGGCAGCTATGTGATTAATGGTTGGGGACGCGCCCCACTAATTGTGGTTCCTGACACAGGCACACGTCCCCAGACAAAGCAGGACAGGGCTGGAGCAGGGTGCCATGCTCAATCACCTTCCAGCGGAAGGTCTGTGTGCTGCTCTGGGGGTTTCGAGGCTAAGAGAGGTCACAAGATATCTTGTGATGACAGTAGAGGAGAGATTCTAAGAGACTGGAGGGAAGTGTAGGAATGCTCAAGGTTTGCTGTACAGCTTAAACAGGGATTTACCAGAGAAAAACAGAGCAGGCAAAGTTAGAAAAACATGGGAGGCAGGCAGATCGTCCTGACTTGGCAGAGGAAGATTTACTTGGCCGTACTTTATCCTCACTTATCCTCATTGGCTTTGAAATAAGTCTGCTTGTAGTCTGAAAAACTAAATGTGCCTGTTACAACATTGTATCATTACAGCTCTATTGTTTAGTAGCATGTGGGTACATTTGGAATTTTAAGAGAAGAATATATGAAGTTCAGTTGAACAAAAATGAACTATATTGATTGTCTTTGCTTACATAAAAAAGCTTTAAGGTAAATTATTCTGTGTTTGGTCTTCTTAATAAATTTAATCATTTTACATGGACAAAGTCTTTACACAACTGACCCATGGACGTTGTAAAAGCAGAATAAATAGCCCAGAAATGCAAATTCACTGTTCCATTCCCTTCCACCTGTCGGCATCTTTTGAGAGTGAGGACAGATGGAAGTCATGAATTGGTTGAGGCTACGGACTCCAGACATTCAGCTCCATTAAGAAATCCCTTTACAGGGGCCAGGACCCGGGCTGTTTTAATATTGTTTCTATCAGTAAAAGAGGGTGCCACAATGGGCTGGTTCTCAGAAAGGCAAGCTCTTCTGTGGTCTTTGTTAACATCATTTCCTTTTATTCTTGGGATTAGAATCAGAGTCCAAATTTCAGATGCACTTTCAAGGATGTGTGATGTTTAATGTTTATGTTTATAAATATGTAAGCTCATTTCTTAATCATACCTTGGCCTCCACAACTCTGTGTCCTGGGTTCAAGTCATTCAGACATAGCCCCCCTTGGTCCCTCTCTGGCTCCCTAGGCCCCCAGGTCCCTGTGAGCTTCCCACAAAAAGTCCACAATGCTATTCAAACAATAGGCCAAGGGACAAAGAGCACATTTACACAAGTGGGGCTTTCTTTGAAAGCAAAAAGGCACTGTTTGGAAAATTTCCAAACCTCTCGCCCCCCCAAAAAAACACAGATCCCCCTTTGCCCCTCCACATCCCACCTCACAATTCCTTAGCCTTACAAAAAAAAAAAAGTTCACCATTCCAGTGATGGAGACGTGGGAGCCAAATATACTACTCCCAGCCCAATCCCACCTGCCAGTCCACAAGCACCCCAATTTAGTCAAACCCCCTCTTTACAGGACAAAAGCCCTTTAGAGGCTGAGTGTATGTGAGGGCTCTGGTGGATACCATAGTGGCTTAAAGACCGTGGAGGCCTCTTAGAGACATTGCTTTTACTCAAACTCTGCCTCCATTCCTCTTTCCTTCTCTCTATCTCTTTTCCTTTCTCAGTCTCTCTCTCAAGCAGTGAAAGGTTCAGCAAGGGGTAGAAATAGTTAGGACAGAGAGGGGAGGGGGAAATAAGGGGGAGGTGAGGGTGTAGAGGGTACTCTTATGTCAACATTGTGGTATTTTCCCAAAGATACATATCGCCTCTATACAAATAGGAGATATATTTATAGGAGTACATAGAAAACTGCATGAGTGGACAGTGTTTGGCTGGGCTTTTTGGCCATAGCCCCCACGGCTCCACGGATAGTCTTCATGGCTAGTGAAATTGTTATTCTTTAGATGCACGTTGGCTGGGAAACACACAAGTTCTCAGGCGACCACACAGTATTAACCCTCCCAATATGGCTGCCATGCAAAAGAGTCCATTGAAGGAAAAGTTCCAGCATCAGATCTTGACTCCAATATCCCAAAGCTGCTTTGTCATTTTGTCTGCATGGCATGTTGCTGGTCAGCTGGCATGGCAGGGAAAACTGGCTACGTAGAGTAACCTGAAGTCATTGTCATATTCAAATCTATTTTAGTCTCTGGTGGTTGATGGGGCAGCTGGAAATTTGTATCTGAGTAAGCAAAAGTGCAGTAGTGACCAGAGATTGAAGGACTGTATGTAATAATGATCTGGTGTTGATACAATAATCAGAAAGCTGTGGCAACAAGCTCTCCTTGTCCTGCCACAGTAAAAGGTCAACCAAACCAGACTGGCAGGTAGAGTGGTGTTGCAGGAGGAGTAACCTAACCCACGAGCACAGTGCTGGCTCTCTAATATGTTACCTTACATGAGCAACAACCAACCACAAAGCAACTTCTACATTCGGTCAACAAAGAAAGCAGTACTTCAAACTTTTTGATGGCCTAATACTTCAACCCATGAAAAAAATGACCTCTTCTAATCTATCCAAGTCATACTGAGCTTTAACAAAATACCAGTTAAACCAGTGTCATCACTGGCTGGGAACATATCGAATATTATGTTCCCATTAAAATTTTTAAAAAGTAGAAGCCTTGATGATTGTATGTAAAAGTTTGTTGTATGCAATTAATTAAAAATAATGTGTGTAAAAACGAGTGGTCGATAAGACTGGAAAAGTGCTATATAAGTATGAGTCCATAAAAACTAAATCTTAAAAATACTTTGAATATTTAGACTTTTTACAGATTTAGTCCCTGAACAGAACAGAGAACCTCCTGCACTGGGTTCTGTTTTAATCAGCATTTATTCCCCAGTCTTCTCCCACTTTCCTCCCAACCATCCCTTGATACACAGACCCTGACATGGCAGTCTCTCACATAACCAGTCTCTGCTGTTTGCTAATGCTGTAGCTCTCTGTGCATCACACAACAGGCAGTGCAATCTTACACAGCAGGCTTCACGTACAGCAGCAAGCACAAACACACCTGAATAATACAGGCAGCATCCTGCAGGGAGCTCCTGTTTCTGTGTATGTGTGTGTTTGTGTATCCTAGATGGCAGGAATGGAGCTTGATCACTAGCCCTGTTAGGTAGCATTGATGTCTCCACCTCAGAGCTGGCACACAGGGGAGTTATTGATTAGTATTAAGCATCCATGCAGATGGCCAATAAAGAGTAGGTGAGCCAAAGAGGGTCTGGGGAGGGGACAGGAAGGTGTGTGTGTATGTGTGTGTGTTTAGAATTCAGGAGGAGAAGAGGAAGTAGTAGGTGTTGGATATGTATGTATCAGAAGCTAAAACTGCTAGCAAAATATGAATAAAACTGCTATAAGTGGGAATAGTGGTTTTTACTGTCAAATCCACTAAGAAAACAGTACTTCCAGTATGTCTAATGTTGCTGCTTTGGGCATTAAAAATTACACAAGTTTCGGCACGCTTGTCAGGTACTGTGAATCCCTCACAACTTCTCTGTCATATCTGTCACCAGGAATATATAGCATACAGCCAAGATCCTGTGGGAATGCACACAGTGTTCTACAGTACTGAGCATTTGTCGAGTAGAAATTGTGCACTGAATAATAAGGATATGTCTTAGCTTTATCACACTTATGAGTTTAAACACAAAACAAACACAGCAGCCACCTTTAACATCATATTTATTGTTATTTAGTTACTCAATAAAACATATACAGATATATACAATATGCAGGAAAACAGACGACTGCACTTTACATATTATTAAAAAAAGAAACAAAAACAAAAATCGGTTTGTAAATTGCCGTCACAGTCCTCCATCTATTGTTTGAGAAATTCAAATTCAACAGAAGCTTTATTTAAAGATTACAAGATTGCCTAACACACAGCAAGTTTTCTCTTATTATACATGTGCAATACCAATAATCTGTTTTTTTTTATTCCCTTAATAAACAAACCCTTCACCTCCACTTTTATTGTTCCCATTGGCTGAACTGTATACAAGAGGCGAGCTCACAAGATGTGAAGCACAAAAGAGAGACAGAAAAGATGAGATGAGAATGAGGAAATGAAGCTATATGAGAACTGTTGAAGTTTTCTTCTGACCAAGAGCAGTGAAAAGTAATGTTTAAAAATTGCCTTGACAATGGATGTAAAAGATTGCTGAGTTACATTCATGCATTATCACTCATCTTCTTTTTCTAGTTCTGCTTCTCAGCATTCAGGCCTCCCCTCTAACGAACCAACTGGGCCTAAATGTAGGTAAGAAACCTTGTTGGTATTGGGTATTGTGAGCTTGCAGGGGCATAATTTTGCCTGCAAAAAGTAAGACTGCCTCAACCAGACGGATAGTGTACAGAAAGATATGTGGCCATAGGTGTGGTGAGAGGTGGCAGATGGAAATGACCAAGAGTGTAAAATCATGAAGTCAAAATCTCATCACAATAATAAACACTGGTATACAATCAAAGCCAATGACAACCGGTATCTCTCCTTCTGCCTTTTATGTACTCATCCCTTAACATTTCTTTGTTTCCCCACAACAAACAAAAGAAAAAAGTTGATTTGAGGTTTTCCAGATGTGGCCTTCCCAGACGCAGGCCCACGCTGTATTGTCCAGCAGTATTTGAGTTTTCTTACATGTTACTGCATGTATTAGAAAAACATTGTATTTGTGTGTTCTGTGTGAGTATGTGTGTGTGTAAAACCGTTTGTGTGCATTTATGAGTATAAATGTCTCTCTGAACAGGCAACATTTGTCTCATGAACAAGTTATCATATGCATCCTCGTCATTATTGTTTTTTTTTCTGAGGCTGTCCTTCTATATTTCTGAATCGCTGTCCTTCCTCCGAGTCTGCCTGCAGTTCAAGTTAGTGCTGCCACAAATGTCCCAAATCGATTTGAGATATCAGAGTGGAGCGAGCGCCAGGAGGAGACGGGCCCCCCTCTGCCCTTACTTTCCCCCAACTCGTCAGTGCAGTGGACGGACAGGCACTGTAGGTGGTTTCCTCCACTGCTCCCACCTCCTCCACCTCCTCCAGCACCTGGGGCCGCAGCTCCCGCCTTATTCTGGGGCAACTCTGATTCTGCAGACAAGCACAGAGAGGAGAAGGTTAATTAAGACTGTGCAAAATTGAAAAACAACTTCAAGCAGCTGGCATTCACTGATATAGATGAATCATTTAAAATACACACGTTTAATTAAACCAGTGTCATTTTCACATCCCACTCGAAATCTGCACTGTGAAATTAATTCAACACTGTTCCACCCCCCTATCGATAAGACCCAAACAGGAGCCTGTATGTAAAGCTTCCTTTCCTCAAAGTCCACCTCCTCATTGCCTGTTATAAATATGTGAAAGTACACGCACATAAGATGTACACACATTTGGGTTTTTTTGGTCCCAGACAGGCATGTAAATCTGCAACACTTTTGCATGACCTCCCATCAAAGGGTCAAAGGGCACTAAAAAGACTGCCCTTTAACCCTGCTTGGCTCAATTTACTGGTATAACGACCATGACACAGTATCGACCACGTCACTAAGGCATGAAGCTGATTATTTAATGGCCGCAGAAAGTCTCCAGAAAATCTATACCTAGACTGATTATACGTCAAATGAGAAAAAATAACATGTATATGCAAGCAGACATAGTTAGTGCTGATCCCTAAGATGCAGGTTTTACATATAGGAAAAATTTGCTCATGCCATGCAATGAAAGAAATTTAGCCAAGGAGAAGAACTGATGAAGGCAGGATATATCAGATTAAATTAAACCTATAATTGTAGTATCATACTTTACACATTTCTAACGCGATATAGACTGCCCTGTGACAGAAGGTGACAGAATACAGAAAAGATTTTTTTAAAAAAAACAGGACACAAAGTAAAAAAGAAGCAGAGAGTCACTGTAATAAGAAAAGAGGTAGTGGTGGGGCTATACGTTACAACACTCATTCTACATCCTGTGCTTTGAGTTTTGCCTCGAAGCAAGCCCTGAGCACAGAGGAAAGAATGCGCGAAGATGTTAAGAGAGCCTTTGTTTATATCAGTCCGATTTATCTCCCATCTCTTCAGCACACAATACACATCTCTTCATAGCCCTGTGTGGTTGGTTGAAACAAATCAGGACAGCCGCATAAGGACAAACAGCTTTGAGGAAGAGGGACTAGGTAGTGTCTGAGTGCAGAGACAGGTGGAGAACAGCTCTGACAAGCTGAGTTACATGTGTCGAGTGGGGAGAGCATGGGGGTAGGGGGGCTGTGATAGACAACAGTATGGGCACAGAAGCTCTAGATCACAACACTCAACAATCATGGTGCTGCTCACCTAAAGGAGGAAACAACCATCAGGCAAAGCTTCATGCATGTGTAATGCTCAGTCTTATTTCAGCTGATTCATCTCTGCAGTGTTTTCATCCTTTCTACTTTCAGAAAACGCAGCGTTTTATCAAAATACTGTCGAGAGGAAAGAAGGCTGATCTAGGTGAGTTGAGATCTAGCAACTCGGACATTCAAGAAAGTCAGGCAGGCCCAGTAGTGGTTTTGCCCCCCAGTCAGTCTAGAGTGTGACCACTGGAATGGAAAAGTGAGGGGATTTGGTGAAAGGTCAGGCAGTCAAGACTCCTGTTGTTCTCCGTTTCATCCGTCTCTGTGATTGCCGCTCTCTAAAAATTCTCTCCATCTCCCTCCTGAGAACCACAGACCTGATGTGAGCGGGGGATGTCTGTGCGGTGGGTTGAAGAGAGAGAAATGAGGATTTAGAGCAGTGTTGGTGGTGGCTGTGACAAAATCTCACATTTGCCAGAGGGTACAGTCATACACCTCAGCATGGCTGATCCCCACCCCCTGCCAGCTTCAACCCCCATCTCTCCACCCCACCCCCCCTCACACTCCCTCTTCCCAGCGCTGTGCCCTCAAGCACCCGCCAGCAGCTCATGCTAGCTGGGCACAGCAGGGTCCGCACCGGCCTGAATAGGCAGCCAAGCGTTCCCCTGGCTCACTGCTGACACACAGCAAACTGACAACAGACACAGCCAAAAACACAGAACACACAAACTACTGCCGCCACTGCCATACTCACACCAGCCCTCAGCTGCTGCTCCACATGCACACACACAAGTCTGCATACATATTGATGTGCATGCAGAAACACACGCGCACACACACACAAAACCTCAGCTAGACACATTACTCAGCTTCAGAGAAAGGACAGCAGTGGAAAAAAAATCATAACAAAAAAAGATAAATATGTCAAATATTTTAAATGATCCACACAGTTAACTTCATCGCTTGGATAACACCAAGATTTATTTTGAGGAAGGAATTAATACAAATATAGATTTGTTTTTACGCAAATGCAGGAAATATTAGCAGATGAACAAATATTTAAATACATTGTACGTATGAATGATATATAAACAACAATAAGGATGAACAACCTCCAAATGGCCGTTTCTTACAATAAGCGTTGTTCAATAAGAAGCATAGATTAAGTCCACTTCTTTTAAAATAAACTCAAAACGTGACTACAAAAGGATTTAAATACCCCTCAGTATTATATGATAACAAGGGGGTTTCTAAGTGCATAATTTTTATGGGAAAAATCCGAACACTATGCTTGAATTGTTAGCATTATCCATGCCTGCAGATTTGTTCAAAAGGTGCAAACGGCAGTGTGAAATTTTAAATCATACAAGTCTAAATCCCAAATCACCATGGCATTTTACAAGCAAGGGTCTTTTTCCTCAGCAAGATCCATCTGGTTATTGTTGTTCATTGACTGATGTAGAATTCATATCCACGGTAATATCGTAATAATAGCCTATTCATCTGAGGGAAACAAGTGCTTAGCGTTAGCCAGTAAGAGAGAAAATGCCTAATAAAAAAAGGAGATGGTAACAGTGCAGGCAGCTGTGTTGGGCCTTAGATACACCTTAATAACCTTAACCACATTACAGCCACAAACGATTACCAAAGACGTGTGTTAAATAAATACAGAATTTAAATTGAGGCATTTAAATCACCATATCGCTCAACCCAAGTGCTGTATATTTTTATTTGGTGCCTGATGATGACGCTCACCCACATACACACACTAGCACACTCACACAGCAGCAGGGTTGTGAAGCTGTTTCACAGACACAGCCAGAAACGATTTACAGAGATGAGTGGAGCTTGAATGCCATGAAGGCAGGGAGCACAGCACATAGCTCCGGTTGTCTGGATGACACCAATGTGTCTGGGAGCTGACGGTCTGACACGGGTTTACATGTCATACCGCACACACTCGAACACACCCGAAGTAACACGGGAAGGTAAACAAAGGCTGCTTGGAGACCATGTTTTCTGCTAGTTCAATATTAAGTGTTACGGCATGCAATTCATTTTTAAATGAATCCTAAAAACAGCAGCACGCAGCTAAAGTGGATTTGAGTAACCTCTGAGGCTGACACAGATACTGAAGGAGTTTGTGAAATAAGCGTTGCAAAAAAGGAAGCTGAACTGAACGAGAAAAGATGAAAACAACATGTGCGTCAGAAGGTTTGAGTTTACAAAGCTCCTTTTTTGGTGCAAGTCCATCGTCACACTTATTTCCCAGGCCCCAGAGTCTCATGCAGCCAGTCTGCGCCCTTTCTATCCCCAGTCCTATACTTCCATGACGACACTTCACCTTTAACCTCAGGCTCCCGAGGTCACGACCCCATCCTCTCTGAACACAAACCAGACCAATCAGATTGCACCGCTTGCTGACAAAAAATACCCAGAGGCCTTCACTTCTATGACAGTGTGTGACATCAGGTCAGATTCCTTTCGCATAACAACTACTGCCTCGGTCCTGTGTGAAGGCTTCGGCTTTGTCGGCACAAAACACCCGTTACAATCCATAAAGAAAAGTTTAGATTTTTTTTTAAAAAGATGAGAATAGGTTGCATTTATCACCTCTAAGAAAATTTTAAAGATTACAGGATATGCAGGAAAGTGTCAAAAATCATACGAGGTGGTTAAATCTGGAATAAAAATGAGTCAGTTAGCACAGGGGCTCACTGAGGTATTGTCCCAGGTGTCCACGACCTGGGGTGGGTGGGGGGATGTGAGGCTCCCTGCAATCCCACCCCCTCAACTCTACCCAACTGCCGTAGTGTGACCTTTCCCTCAGAGTAGAGAGGATATCTGGAGGGAGTGAAGGGGCATATTTCTCAGGCAAGGGCACAGGGGTTATTTTGGTTTGAATTTCCTCTCTGTTCTCTGAAACATGAAGGGGGGAAAAAAGAAGAAGAAGAAAAAAAAAAGAAAAACTTGCCCAGGCAGGCACTGCCCCCAGCATTTGTTACCTTCAACACACACAACACACGCTTTCCCATCCCCTCAAATTCATACACACACACCTCCCCTTCTGGCCACAAGAAGTGCTTGGGAAACCAGACACAAATCTGAACATGGGAAGTGATTTACTACCTCCTACATAACTCACAACTATGTCCAGGACCTGTCCAGCATGTCATCCAAGTCAGTGACATACTGATCTACTTCACCGTCTCTATTTTGTCTCAACACAGTGCTGCGTGCTTTCATTTCTGTGTTTGCCACGTTTTGGAAAAGATCGATCACAAATAAAATAGCAGGAATTTTGAGATGCGGCTCTGAATGACAGCGGCCATCCTTCTGCAAAGAAGCCTTCATTTGGACTATTTTTTTACACTCCTCATTAAAAAGAAATTTCACTAAATGCCGAGTTGAATTAAACCATCTGAATCAATAAAATTAAATACATAACCTTTTAAACTGTGTGTATACAAAAGGTAAATAGCTAAATTTGTGCTTAAAATTACATCATACAGACAAGAATGAACAGTAATGATACATGACACTGATAAAAAAAAGAAGGAGGTTTGACTCAAATCTTTTTCTCTTTCATAAATGCAAATATAAGCTATAACCCATTCAGTCGCTTCATGAGTGAAACTAGATATTACCTGCAAAAAAAACTACCTCTTTCTGTCTCTCTTACCTTATATTGTACTCCATCAGTCTCTACTTTTGTCTCTCAGGAGAAACAGCCCCAGTGTCATAACTCATTTGTCAATTCCTCAATACAAATTAAACAGCGTCTGACGATTACCTGTATGACAAATAACATAACCGCTGCTGGCAGCATGACAACATCCACACCTCTTGAAACACACACACACACACAAGCATACCCACACACACATTTTAAAAGATGCACTTGTGTCACAGAAACACATAAACCCAGGGCACCTTTCAGGAGCTCAGTGTCAAACTGATGCACTTTATTGGTCTGGTTCAGACCACTGTGGCGGGCACTTTACACAAAAGTGGACTCTAGGAGACCTGCTGTGTACATCTACAGTCGAATGTTTGAATCACGTCACTTTCCCAGATAAATTCAGCTTTTTCTATTCTATTCGGCATCCAAGTTGAATAATTCCCACATGCTGAGACATGTTTTATTGTATTCATACAACCTTCCCCACAGAAAAACAACTGATGAGCTTCCATTATAAAGAGTTGAAAATCGAGCAAAGCAAAAAGGTTTGAAACCTGTTCACCTCCTTCGTCTTCATCAGTCACAAGCATGCTTTTTTTTTAAACAAGCTTCCTTTGACTGTCACTAATGCTCAATCTTGCAATAGCCCAGGAACATAAAAACAAACACACACACACACACAGACTTAAATTCCAAACACATTAAATGCAAGTCAAACCTGCAATATTTACAAGCCCAGTAAATACTCCTAAATATTTTCAACACGTTTGAATTAAGTGTGTGTTCAACCCAGCGAGACACCTGAGATCGGGGGCTGAACCTGTGAGTCTGACACCGAGTCTAAATAAATCAAACTTTATGTGTACAGCTGACAAATCCATGCTATCAGGTTGCACTGCCAACAATCCGGGCCTTTGTCACACACTGTGTATGCAGACACACTTACAGACTGAGATATTGTGCGTTTCAGTATGTTTTTTCTCTCTGTCGTCATTACACATGAAAAATTGTCATTAAAAGTTTGTTCGAATTTTGTAAGATGGGGTTTGTGTTGATCTGGTGAATCTTTAAATAAAATCAACTGCTTGCTGTTGTTTGTGAATGATGACTTTTAACAAACAATATAAGCTTTTTCAATTGCTATGATTATCATAATGATTATGCTTATTGCAGAACGCTGCTGCGTGAAAGCTTGCAGACGTGTCTTGTTGAAGAAGTCAATATGAAACACCTTGTAATGACAGGTAAAGAACACAGACTGCCCAGAGCTGTTTTTTACCACATTCAAGCACGTGCCAATCACCTCCTTTCTACTAAGAAAAAAGGAAACAGAAATTACTGGTGTGATTTGTGGGGTTGTTGTTGTACTGAAATGTCAAAGGCAGGTAGTCTCACAGGACTTTTCTCCGTGTTGGAATATCAATACGGCTCACTCTTTTCTGCTTTCTGTGCTTTCGAGTAGATGTGATAAGATGCAAGATCCTTCTTTTCAAAGCTGTCAAAGTCACAGAGTGACGGAGATTTGATCATTATTAGAGCTGTTTATGGACTGATTGGTGAGTGTGAGACGCGAAACTGCTCCACAAAGTCGATTGTGAAGCCTTTTATTATGCTGATAAAAAAAAGTCACACAAGTGTGTGTGTCACTAAAACAGCGAAAAGTAAAAATAACTGAATCACTTCCTATGCCTGCTGGTTGCTTGTTATCTAGACTGTGCATGAGTCTCCAAATGAACGGTCAGCTTCTGGCTAAGATATATAGATCAGAAGGGAAGAGGAAGTGTGCAAAAATGCTTTAGAAAAAGGATAACTAATATTCACTGACACTGAACAAGGGAGATCTGACATGCACCTTCAGTCGTAGTCTGTAATGTGTGAGATGCCGTACACCAGACTCTGCAGGCCGTGGGCTCACTGCAACTAGCTGGAAAAATTAAGTCACACAATATCATAGAGACAAGGGGCCAAATATGGGGTCCAAAGGGGGATATTAGTGCCACACGCATCACTTTAAACGAGCGCAGAGGGACTATAGAGAGGGTGAGCTGGGATGTGAACAGACACCAGCACTGAAAGCACAGTTCCTGTAAGCACCATTCAACTTTTATCAAATAGTTGTCAACGCTTTTAAACATTCAGAGGAAGTTACTGAGTATCTGCACAGCATCCTAATGCTGTTGGAGGGCTAATGTTACTGGCTTCTTTAAGTCACTTTGACCCAATCACTAAGACAAGCCCACCTTACTGCAAAATTATCTGCCATTTTCCTGCTTCACACAAATCTTTACAGTGAAACTAATATAGTCGCCTTATAGAAAGCACTTGACCTTTGACCCCTAATGTTTTCACTCTTGCCACATATTAGCGTAAACTACACAATTCATGAGCTACATTTTTCCTGTACTTACTCCTACACTACATAGTAAGAACCACTTTAATAATTAAATGACAACAAAACAACAATTTAAAGTCATATTATAATAATTAGAAAAATGGCTTTGATTTAAATGGAACTAGTCTAAAACAAGGCACTATGTGTAAGGGTGTGCATTTATCAGACATATTAACCAGGAACAACACTGGCAGTGTCCAAACAAAACTATCTGTGCAGCTTTGCAGCATAAGATAAATAAATGGTGATAACGTATTTTTGGAACGCATGCAGGAAACTATTTTTATTTGACATGAAAAAATAGCTTACTTATCAATTGAGAATGTAAAACATTATTATCAAATATAGGGAATATTTCAACCGTAAAAACTATATTAACAGTTGATGTAATCTTGAGCCGAAAAAATGTTACTGATATCTTAATAATTATTTCTTCCTTATTAGAACGATCCCCTTTTCTGATCAGGTGATATTTCACTAAGGTTAATGAAGTAAAGAACCCTGCCCTAATTTATTTTAAATTTAGTGTTATTGCTGCTTGCTCGCCTGTGGCACATTTTTGTTTACAAAATTGAGGACTTAACTGATTTTGCAGTAAGAAAAGCCTGTGGGATGTTAGCTCTTCTGGAACCATACTGTGGGCTATGACTTATCTTAAATTATAATGTTATTTTGCTCCCCTCTGTGTAGCCTAAGCATCAGATTCAATCTCAAAACCCCCCTCCCCTCCCAAAATACACCTCCACCATTTTTTCATCTTTGCTGTCTGAAGCACTCAAATGAGAAACTGTCAGGAGCCGTGATTTGTGCTAACTAGCTATCGATCGCTCCAGAGCTGTATGCCTTGTGTCCATGCAGGGAGGGCTGAGGAGAGGAGAGGAGAGGAGAGGAGAGGAGAGGAGAGGAGAGGAGAGGAGAGGAGAGGAGAGGAGAGGAGAGGAG
>JBAMHV010000012.1:17804709-17856816 GCA_037177535.1 Pseudomugil gertrudae
TATAAAGAAAGAAAGAATACAATTGACTTTGTGTCATATAAGCATTTTCGGTAATCCTTGACCTCCTGTCCAGCCAATCCAAACTCAATCCACTTTCTCCTGCTCGGTATTATCTCGTGGTAATGACAAAAACAAACACGTAACAAGGCGAAGGAAACCCCGCTGCGCAAACGCATATCCTCAGAAAGCTATTAATCTTCTCAATGTAGTTGTTCACCCTGAAAACCGAGATAAAGAACCACAGGAAATGTTTACTTTTCTTCAGCTGTTCTATTGAAGTGCCTGTAGGCTACAATAAAAACCATTTTAATACTTTGTAAAGAAAATGTAGCTTTTGGTTTGGTTATTAGCCAGTCATTTCTGAGGGTCTAAATCCTTTAATATGTATTAATTAAAAAGCCACATAAATCTTTTTATTCTTTATAAAATGTAAATGGTGCAGCTGTATTTTGTCAGGTTTTACTCACATTAATTTTAGAAAAACCTGCAAAAAAGAAACTTTCCACCTTTATAAATATTTCTCATTTACAAGTTTTACTTATTATCTGTTATAATAAATAACATTCTATAAATAAAATGTTAATATTGCACAAGCAAAACTAATTACTGATGTAGACTGGGTTGCACTTGGATAAAAAATAAAGGAAAAGTCATTTACCTTCTTTACTGTTGTTTTGATTTTTATTCTTTTCCCAGGGTCCCATGGCTTTGTCGTCCTCTGACCCGTCCATCAAGGTCTTGTCACTGGGCACGTACCAGGTGGCATGCTGCTCTGCCATGAGGGTGTCAAGGTCAATAGTGCCCATTGAGCTCTTCCCAGCATCCGGGCTACAGCTTGCCAGTTCATTGTCTCCGTTCTGCGTGGGACAGTCGCCACTCTTTTTGCCATTCTTCATGGCCATGGGCTGGTCTTCAGAGATACTGAACTGTTGTCGCTGTAGCTGGATCTGGGCCTGCAGAATTTCCAGAGGATGGATATCTTCCTGGCCAGAGGTGCTGGATGGGGTGCGTACCTGCTCCACCCCGGGAGTGCCCGGGTGGCTGACCCCACTGGCCCCTGTGCCCACACCAGCGTTCAGTCCATAGCTGTCTGGTGTCGAGGTAGTATGATTGTTAATTCCCACACCAAGGGGCTTTTGTCCATTTATCAATCCATGATCACTCCTTGGCAGTTTGGGTGAGCCGATGATCATTGGGCTGCGACTAGGCTTAGTGGCAGAGGCCCCCGCTGCATCTGAACTGGATGACACCTCATCCTCGTTGCCATAGTGGGTGCTGACATCGTCAGGAAAGTCCACTCTTGGTGAGCTGCTGTCAGACTTGGCAGCAACACTTTGAATACCACTGTCTAAAGAAGACATAAGGTCAGCCTGGTCCCCCAACATAAGTTCTGCTCCTTTCCCCCAAGAGGGTGATTGGAGGCGTTTCTCGTGGGGCGTGCCCCCACCCCTCTCCCCAACGCCAGCTGAGGGGGTGTGCTGGCCTGGACTTACAACAGGGTTACCATTATCAGAGGAAAAAAAAATTCCAGGGCTCACATGTCCACTGTCTCTTTTTCTCCTCCCTCTCCCTCTCCCACTCCCTGTTGTTGCCTTCCCCTCACTGCACGGGGTAGCGTCCATGTTGTAGTTTGGGGAGAGGGCACTGGCTTCCCCCTGCACCGTCTGGTTTTGACTTGCAGGCTTAGAATTGCTATTCCCAGTGCCAGGCATCTGGCTGTTCTGGGAAGTGCTGCTCTGAAAATATTCAGCGCTGCCAGTCCCATTAGATGTGCTGCTATTAATGTCCTGCTCTGTCTGACTTAGTTTCCTCTTGCCCTCATTTTGGTTTTTCTTGTTGAATGTTACATTAAGATTTGGGGCTCCTAGGCTAGCGATCATGTTCTGGCATGCTGTGGACAGGGCTGCTAGGCAGCTCTGTCCAAAAACACTGTCTTTAGTGCTGGTTTTGGTGAAGTTCCCGAGGGACAGAGCTCCAAGCTTACTAACAGACGACCGCTGGCCTGGGGGGAACTCAGACTGAGGAGGGTAGCTCCCTGGTGAGGTATTCACGCCTTGGGGAGCACTGTGGGCTGGACCCTGCCGGTTAGCCCCTCCATAGGGAAACGTTGGCTGAGCCCCCATCGGAGGAGCAGGAAAGTCAGAGGGCCGTCTCTCTGCTGGTGCATTTGGATGTCCTGCTCCTGCTCCAGGAGACTGCATTTGTGAGACGTTGCCCATGTTGCTACTAAACTGTGAATGCATGCCAGGGGAATGAAGGGCCTGCACATGTCCATCTCCAGCTATTCTCATGGGCTCCTGCATACCTATTCCTGGCCGAAACATCATACCAGCTCCATTCTGCTGCAGCCCCATGTCATGTGGCCCCGACTCATTACCCGCTCCACCCATTCGCCGTGACATCATTTCTCCTGGTGGGTGGGACCCCTGAAACCAGGAGTTCTCCTGAGTTACATGAGGATTTTGTCCATCAATGTTGGGCATCCTGCCATTATTCTCCCTGTCAAAATTAGGCTGAGGCATGCTCCCAACTGGGCCCCCATGAGCCATTGGACCAGGGGGTACATCGCCATGGTGACCCAACTGCTGGAGACTTGGCTGCCTCATCCTCTGCTGCTGGTTGCGAGAGGCCATCTGCTTTATCATCATGGCTGCATTTTGACGCTGCTGCAGAGACTGTGGCTCAGGCCCTGGGTGCTGCAGGGGGCCTGGTCCAAAGCCTTCATTCACAGGTGGGGTGAACTCTCCTGGAAGGCCAGGGTAAGCAGAAGGGGAGAGGTGATTATCCATACTGCCGCACCAGCCTTCACCACTATGTGAATTAGGAAAATCAAATCTGGGCCTTTTTGCCATGTTCATATATGGAGAGTCAAAGTGTTGCAGCCTCTGGTTTGGGGGCTGTTGAGAGGGAGGAGGACCTGGCTGTTGCATATTAAACATGGGGTCACCATAGGGGTGCAAACCTCTATTTTCCAGTCTGTGAATGGGATATTCAAACTGGTTGTGTTGGCCAGGCATTAAGACACCCCCATCCAAAATGTTGGGGTTAGTGGAGCCGGGCTCAGGCTGTGGGGGCCGGGGGAGACCAGGGGGGCACGAGTTCTGTCTAGCTATCATGCTAGCCTGTTGTTGCTGCTGCATGAGGGGATGCCTTGCGTTGACCCCCGGCTCCATTCCCACGGGCACCTTCCGGCCATTTCCAAAACGCTCAAAAAACACTCCATGCTGGGGCGGCTGGGGTTGTGGTGGTGGTTGGTGTCCCTTAGAAATGCCCTGCATACCTGGTGTCCGTGGCATGCCAGGGTTCCCTGGAAAATTTCCACCCGGAACTGGCCTTCCCGGCCCAAAATGTGGTAACTGAGATTCTGAGTCTGATGGGGAAAATACAGGTACATCAAAATGTCCAGATGGGGGTTCATTTGGGAAGTTATAGTCTAATCCTTCCACAGCTCCTTGAGTGGGCATTCGTCGAGGCTCCAAACCATGAGATTCAGATGAGTTGGATGAAGAAGAGGGAAGACCATGGAAGGATGCTGCTCTGTTGGGTGACTGGTCCAGGGGAAGACAGGGGGCAGGAACAGCATGGTTGCCACTGGGAGGCCCGTGATGTTGAAAGTCAGGTATGTTGCCAGGCCGCTGCTGCTGTTGCTGCTGCTGCTGTGGTGGGAAGCCATCCCCTGCCTGTCCCTCAGCAAGAGGATCAAATCCTTCTCCAAAGCCCTGCTGTGGTCCCATGCCATTGTTGTTGTAGCCCATTAGCCTGCCGCCATGAAGGCATGATGGCCCTGGTTCTGGGCCCCCAAAATTCCCACTGAAGTGAGGGTGATGTTGGTGGGGGTGAGGCTGATGGCCGTGTGGATGTCCTTGATGAGGTTGCTGGTTGTTAAAATATCCATGCATGGGTCCTTGCTGCTGTTGTTGCTGTTGAAGTCCACTGCCAGGATGCAGGTCTGGGTGTCCCCGTGGGTGAAAACCTCCATACGGCTCCCCGTTCATGTTCATATTGAGTCCGATACCAAGAGGTTCGCTCATGGGGCCAATGCCGGGCTCCACAGCTCCGGGAGGCCCTCCAGCATGAAAGCCTGGGCTTTTATAGTGAGAGCCCATGTTCAGTCTCTGCTGGTTTATGTTTCTCTCTGACTGGCCAGGGTTTCTGCTATTAATTTGAGAACCAAACTGCTCCAGCCCAAACATACTCCCCTGCAATCAATCCCACATGACGGCCAGTTTGCCAGACATCGGCACACTGTGTAATTTTCCGTCTGTCCCCAAAAGCAAAAGGGGAAAATATACACACCAAATATTCAGATGTTTGTATCACACTAGTGATTAATATTTTTAGTATAGGCCTACTTCAAACATTAAAACTCGCCAAAAAAACTTTTCTTTTCTATTAATCAATAAGGAGTTTTTAAAAACTTATCCAAGGATGCGTAACGCAGAGAAGGTGTGAAAATACGCACATAAACTGCTTGTCTGTTCCCGCATGAATGCATGCAAGTGAGCTTTTTTTACTTTCATTTAACAAAAAAACTGCAACAAAACGTAATAGACTAACAAGCTAAGACATTCTGCGCGCGCTTCTTCATCGCGAATGTTACACAAAATATTTCTAAGCCAAAAGAAACGCGTAAAAGATTAGATGAGATGAAGCCGGGCAGTAGCTGTTCATTATTCCAGCTCAATATCAAGTGTCCAAAAATCTTTTTTTGCATAAGGTCCCATACTGGAAAGAGGACGAGCAGGGAGGAGAAGTCAGTTTTTAACCGTGCTGATAAAACTGCCTCTGTAGGGTTTTAAAATACTGCCCAGCGATGTCCTTTAAAGTCTTGAAAACGGCTGAGCAGACTTGAAGCCAAAAAGTCCACAAGCACGGCTCTCCAACCCGGGCTCTGAAGAATATTATGAGAAGCAAACCCGTAGCAGAGCTGCACGCAGGTCCCCGCACTCCACAGCCAACCAGCGGATTGACAGCATCCTTCAATCGCGGCCAGTCACGCGCTTTGTTGAGAATCTTTAAGTCCTCTTTGTGCGTCCCGTTCCTAACGCGCGCGTGCTTCCGTTTACCGTGTCCTGTCTGGTGTGATCTGAGCGCGCTCAGGAGCGATTCACAGATGCACTCACACTCCTCTCTACCGCTGTGTGAGATCAACGCGTCCAGAGGAGCCAGCAACAAGTTTTGCATTTCTGCAGCCACTTCCATCCAAGGGTCCTCAGCCAATCACAGGGACCAAAGGAAGCTTTAGGGGCGGGACAAAGGCTGTTAAGGTAGTCCAGAGAGTCGATGAGAATCTAAACTTTTGTGTGTAAATCAAATTTGGGAAATTACTTTCACTTAAAAAGCCACGCTATGTTCAGTATTGGAATGGAAGTGGACTGAAAAATATTTCTCCACTATAAGAGAAATCATCTTCATCTCCTCTGTTCTTATCGCAGACACACAGTAAGTAAATCTCCTTTCTCTCCTCCAGAGCTTAAAACTACATTTTAATGCTCTACGATGCGTTAGATTTTTCTACAGAATGAACCTTTTAATACTTTTGACTCATTGATAAATGAGCTGATCAGCTGTTCACCCTCCATGCGATGCATTTCTAAAAACACTTGAAACCATTATTGATAACTTCAGTTACACATATTTAGAAATGTTTATTGGTTTTACATAAAAAAGAAATAATACGGAAAAGATATTGTTGAATCACCAGCTACAGGCTGTGTTTGTTTGATCTCACATGTTAAACAACACGGATGAAATCTCATAGTCTGAAATCTATGCAGAATAATCCTAATCCCAACAGATTGATTTGTGAAGCAGGCTGGCTACTGACTGGGCAGAAATAGTCCAAAGATAAGAGCTGATGTGGGGACTTTGAACCAGACTGTAGAATTAAGGTTTGTAGCCTAATACTTGTGTGGCCCATCAAAGTATTGTGTGTGCAAGAGTTAAGGGGGAGAAAGAGGGGGGAAGAGGGGGGAAGAGGGGAAGACATCCTCCTTAAAAGACCATCTGAACTAAATCGTGCGGATGAAATTGGGCTTTGGTTCCGATAATCAATAGAATACTTTTCTGTTCCAGAATATAAATATAAAACACTTTGGCAGTGTCAGATAAGGATGACTTATTTAAAATGTTAATTAGATGTAGGTGTATAATAGTACAGGTTATCTATGAAGTGCGTCCACAGAGACGTGAAATCATTCATAACAGCCGTGTTCCTGTCAGATGGGCTCAGATAGAAAGGTGGGTTCTGAACTAATACCCTAATATAATTTTACAAATAACCCCATGGCATATTTCAATCTTGTGCTTTAAAATAAACCCAAATAATATTAAAGTGGCTTTAATCTTTGTAACTGTTTAGGCGTTTCTATTAAACTCTTGAGTTTTCTTAAATCATGACATGTTGATTTAGACATATTTATTTTATTTTATTTACATTTTTTCATCTATTCATAAAATTAAGTAGCCTATGTATTAAACCAAATAGTAATATTAATCTAATCTTACATTTAACTCAAACTTGTCAATGTTATGTTCTTTATGTGTGTAGTGAAACTATTCATTACAGTAAAAAAAAAAGGATTGTCTATGTCTGTAGTTACTGAACAAAACATACTTTCATTCATCTATATGAATATTTTGTTTGGTGAGAGGACAGCCAGACCATGTTTTCCTTCACAGTGTGAATAGGAGGAGAATTTGGTGGAAGCTCTGCGCCTGTTGGGGAAACTGGAAAGGCTTTTACTAAACATACACAGCGCCACCTAGCGGTGAGATCCTGGATTAGTGGATAAAGCTCAAGCTGACGCTTTGGGGAAAAAACAGCTACTTAGATTTACAGAAGTTCTTGCTAGTTTTTGTTTTTCTTTGTTGTTTTTTTGGGAGGGGGTTGTAATGTGTAAAACATGGTAGTTTAGAACACATGGTCATAAAAAACAGACATAAACTGATCTACACTAAACAGGGTAACTTGGAATTTCTCCTGAATGTAATCGTCTGCTTGGGAGAAAATGTCAGAATCTTATTAACATAATATAATAAAAGGTAATTATAAAATTGAACAATGTGTACACAGTGCAAAATTAAATATTAGATTTGCATCCATCTAAAATCTGGAAATTATAGGCTCCTATGAGACGTAATCTGCAATGTAAAGTAAAATCTTCTGCCTTATTGGAGCAGACAGTCTTATCCAGCCTCGCGCCAAGAGGAGAGGATTTTGTATGTAAAGGTTGAGCCAGAAACCCATCAGGACAAGGCATTGGCATGCACTTCTTGCAGCTGATAAGACAGAAGCTCAGGGTGAGGAGGCAGGGAAGCACAGCACTTGTGTTGTGCAAAAGGTATGGAGTGAAGCAGCTGCAGGTAGGAGGAGGGAGAGGAATGTCAAGATTTTGGAATGTGTTAAAATCGGTTGTTCTTGAGCAGAGTGCTGCTCAAACAGGCTCATACTTTCTCTCTCTCACCATGCTGATGAAGCACCTCCCCATCTGGAAAACATCTGAATATATTATACAAAGAATTTAACACAAACTGCCCTGAAAGTATTTGCATCACTGCTTTTATTCCGAGATTTCATCAGCAGTCTGTAAAGGCTCTTATAAATACCCTGATTTGTTTTCGGAAACCGATAAGGGCCATCTGTATAACACATCCCTAATAAGGGCATATAAAATAAGATCCATAGTGTCTTTTCTATTAGAGACGCTACTATATGAAGAACCAAAGGCTCAGTTTCATTCCTCCATAGTCCCGTGATGATAAAAGCAGCGCAGAGTGGCTGCTGCTTAGACTGTCACATTACCACTCTTCTCTGCAGTGGTTTAGTACTCAATTTGTCTCAATATTTTACTCAATAAGACAAGATAGCAGAAGTGGGTGCCCTCTTTTACCCTTAATTCATGATGTTAAGCTTTTCCTCAGCTAGACATATATTACAGTGGGGGTTGCCCAAAGAGACAGTTCCTTCCCTTGTTGGAGGGGTGCTGTGTCCTGTGCAGTTCAGGCAGTGAGGGGCAGAGCCTCAGTGCGTCCTCTGTGGACCTGTCACTCAGCTAAGCCATCACAACTCCCTAGGTCAGAGCAGGTTAAGCAGCATCTGTCATCCAGAGAAGCACTATTGTATTTAGGAGAGGGACGCGACAAACCCCCACCACACACACATACACAGAGCCACACAGATCATTTGGCTCCACACCTCATACAGAACAACAAAAAAGGCCCAGAAGAATCTCCAAAGCTAAATTTGACCCAAGCCCGGAGGATGAGGAAGTACTGGTGACATCACTGGCATCCCATGTAAGCCAGAAATAACTGTCCTGTCCAAGAAAACCTGCTGGCCTGGAGTAAACCCGGCCCTATGGAACAGGTCATATGCAAAAGCATATGTGCACCAAACTGCTCTCACACAATCTTTCTCCAAAAACAAACTTATTGCTACAGAGTTGTCATGTATCAGGAAAAGCAGCCTTTTACTGCAGAAATACTATCACAGCATTGTTAAAGTGTTTTAGAATTCCACAGATAATAATAATATACTTTATTCATGCCTGGAGGGAAATTCAGTATTCAGTATTATATTAAATGATTTAAGGTTTTCACTAAATTCTCCTAATGTATATATAAAACTAATAGATTGGCTGTCACTAGGCAGTCACTGAACAGACTTTCTTTGGTAACATGCCCAGATCTCCTGCTGTGATGCATCTTGAGCCCCTCTTTGAGATTCATTTGGTCCCTTCATCTGTTGAAGAATCAAAAGTGAGGGGCTCACTCATGACATGTCCCTTCATCTTCTTTGTGAGGGAGACACATGGATGGATGGAAACATGCCTGCTGCAGACTCCTGTGAGCTGCTCCTTAACAGGAGGTGTGTGGGCGAGTCTGTCCATCTCCCCTTTTAGAAACAGTATTATTTGCGTGTTCAGTGGCAGAAATGACTGGTTTCCTTGCAAAAGACCCATGTGACCATTCCTCCGCAAACAATTTAAAAAAAAAGAGCAGCTATCTCAGGCACCAGGCTTGAGGCTTTTCCTGCTCTTTACCACAGATTCCGCTGTTATTGTGAGACTCTTCTGACCTGCAGGTCATTGAAAGTCTAGTCCATACAGGAGTCACCAAAAATGTGAAGAATGGGTTTGTTCTGAGTTTTACGCAGGTTTTATAATGAAGCTACTCCAGATGATTTGAGAAAATAGCAGGCTATAATTTTAGTGTATTATGTAAAACATAACAGAGTGACATAAGTGCTGTGAACACCAATTTAAGTTATATTATGTGCATTATCATCAGTATAGGAGGATGAACATTTTTAAAAGTCTTCTTTTGCTCATTGACCCTAAACATAAGCACGGCCACCTTTAGTCAGCCCACATCCTTTTCAGCTTAAGTCATAACTCCCCCACACTTACTCGGGTTATTATATTTTGCTCACTGTTAGAGCGTTGTGTTCTTTAAACTGTTTTTTCTCTCATATTGCTGTGACACTTGCTTTTTCTTAAACTTTTGCTATGTGGCACATTTTGGTATTTTAAAGTTGCCATCCTTTCATATAAAAACTCAGAGAAATTAAAAGTATTTCTTAATTCAGTTTCTATAATTCCTCATTCAGGATCACAGTGGAACTGGAGTCCGTCTATCCCAGCTGACTTAGGATGAAACGTAATGTAGACACGTAATGTAGACCTTGGACAGGTAAATTACATTACAGAGCCATGGACATTTACATCTTTAGTGCCATTCCATTACATTTTGGTAGCGATCCAGATCACCATAGAGGTCCATGAACGTTTTTTTTTTTTAAAAGAAAGATTCTTCATCATCGCTGGAGAGGGCCATTTTTAAAATATGTATGTGTTTCAGCAAAAAAATACAGCCTTTAATAGGTTTTAGATTATGCCAAAGAGATCTGGAACCTTAGCAATATTCTAGATATTAAGTTCAAGAAAAGAAACAAAAATAGTGGATCTTTGGAATTTGCATCACTACAAGAAAACAAATTAGGATATAAAACATGCAACAAACTCCACAGTATATCCACAACACTGGATTCATTATCAATGTATTTAGGAATAATCTATACAAATAAAATTAATGTAGGACTATAACATAGGGTGGAAAAAATGCTGCTTGGTGGTTGTCTGTGCTCTTCGAGTGCTTTTCTACTTTAGACTATGGAATGAAGTTGGCATACTTTAAGACTCCCACAGCTGAACTCCACACCAAAATGCCCCAGCAGGGATTCAACCTGCAACATTCCTGCTCTGAGGCAACAGTGCTACTCACTGCACTGCCACACAGCCCAACTGTATACAAGTTTATCTAAATTTGTTGAAAAAAGACAACCTGTAATTTATTATAGAGACTAAATTTATTGATATAATATGTCGGCTTAACACAGAGGATCTCCAGAGAGAAAAGGCACGATAAATTATCATACATTCACAACCATGTCCCATGATTCTTCAAAGCTAATCTCAATCAGGTCTACAGGAATGAAAAAAAAAGGATGAGTTTGTAAATTGTGTCTCCAACCAACAATGTCATGACTGGTGGCAAAAAACAGATTTCACTCAAGACTATTTGAGATCTTTCTAAGACAAAGTTCAAGTTGGGGAGACAGGACAACTAGCTATACAGCATCCATTCTTTTATATAGCAACTCTTAGGCTTTCCTAAACGTATACCTTTCACCTAAGGGGAAAAAAAAAACTTTGGGTCACATTGCTCACCTGAGAATATTTTATTTTTAAAAAAACGTCTCCAACCTTGAATATTCCCATGTTAATTGCTGAACACATGTAAACAATATATGCATGTAGTTATGGACAAGTCATTTTATATAAAAGAATTATTGTATCCTCCGACTGATGATACAAATTAAGATATTCGAAACAGTATGTCTATTGAAAGGAGAGTGTGGAAACAAATCCCAAATTAGTTGAGCACAATTTAAGACATACAAGTAGAACACAAACTCAGTGGGGGATCAGATGAGTAAACCACATATACTGTATACATGTAACACTAGCAATGAACACTGTAGGCCAATGCCACACGGTTCTTGAGGAGGAAAAGTGCCCGATAGTGCTGAAAGTCAAGAGTCAAGGCAAATCTCTCAGACATCTGATCAAGCAGATGTTAATCGTTAGCCCTTTGCATTTGCTGCACATAAGCATGCAGTTCCACAGAATGATGACTCTGCAATTAAGATCAACTCTGAAGATAATAGCTAATGTTAACCCTTAGAAGATGCCACTTAGAAAAAAAAAAAAAGAGGTAGCTGGAGCAATGGTTTGCAGCAACGCTACAAGAGTTGGATTACAAAAAAGATCCATAGATAAAAAGGCAGACAGTGTACAATGCTGGTGTTGAAGGGCACTAATAAAGCAATTATGAATCTGTAAACATGAGTAAAATGAAGCAGAAAAGAAGGCCTTTTGGAAACATTCTAACCTCTGAGAACCAGACAGGTTAGACAGGCCTCTGGGGTGGGCTAGGAAAGGTTGCTTTCAGTGAAGTTTTCCTCTAAGGACATCTGTTGAAGTGGTGAATGCTGAGTGCACGTTGTGTGAGAATGTCTTCACAATGGAGGTGGGGTGATGCATAAAAGCTTGCACGGATCTGCCCAACAGGAGCTTTAGGCAGATAAATCAGCACAGAGCTATCCACACCTGTGCTTGTGCGAATGCGTAAGAATGGAGTCACACGTTTATCCTCATGTCTAATGTGTGTCATATGCACGTGTATGGGATTTTACATCGGAACAGGAGCGAAAGTGAATACCTGTACAGGCATGATTGTCTGTGATAATAAGATGCAGTGCTTTGGTTAAGGAGGGGTGACGGAGGGAGGAATATAATGTGCCTGGGCGCCAAGGGTGTTAGTAATCACTTAATGGAGGTTGTGGCAGGAAGGAACATGAGTATGACAAACTGTCTCATACCAGGGAATGCAAACCACTGAGCCACGATGTTTACAGTTAAGAACAAGGTGGAGACAAAGTGAGGTCATACAGGACATCACCTTTAAAGGAATGTGTTTGAGGCAGCCAAAAAAGATTAAATATAAAATACACAAAAATATTTGGCCCAGCACCTGTTACAGTAGAGTGAAATTGGCTATTTTAAGTTTCAGGTGGTTCCTTAACACCTCTCCTGAAGTCTTACTCTCATATGATCTTGATAGCTAGCCTTTCTGTACTCAGGAGATCAAAACTAACCAGAGTTTTATCAGTTTGGATTGTGTTGTTTCTAAAAATCAATTCCTCACTGGTCTATGATTGGGGACGAGCCAGAGATCTGCTCTACTGATTGCAGGTTGTAGTGCTCCCTCCTACAATACATGAATCCGTAAAAGGTAAAAGGTGGCATCAATGGAGCCTTTTGTTTGTTTTTTTTTTAAAGCTGGCTCCATCAGTGCCGTCATTGGTGTAGTTAAAATCTGGTGCCTTCTCAGTCATCTGCAGCACAGGTTCCTCGTACTTCACCCTTTTTGCGAAGCTGAGAGAGAGAAAAAAGATACAAGTTAGATAAATGTAAAATAGATGACAGGTTAACCAGATATTTCCATTGTATGAAAAGTTTGACAAGTTGATAGTTTCTGCAATAAAAAACAGGGTTTTATTTCTTTGTCAATCATTTCAAATAAAAACAAAATCATTCTGAACAAACTAAAAATCTTGAGTTTCTTAAAAAAAAAAAAAAAAATCAGCTCCAATGTTTTTTTTGTGCGTTTTTTTTTTTAATAATCAGACCCTCCGTTTGTCTTTCCAACAGATAAAAGCATCACTTTCAGATTCTCCCACCCTGAGGCTGATGACTTTGGAAAGTCAATTAGTTTGAGAATCTGATAGCCCAGCACCTTAAATGAAAGCGTTTCGACCCAACACAGGTTCTAAACAGAGGAATAGACAGATCTGATGAAATGGCATGAGGATTTACCCTTTCACTTCTCCATCCGCTTTCCTCCCTCTCTTTTTTCCTCTCAAACACAGAACACACAACCAGAATTCCATTTGTATGTTAATGAGGGGAAAAGAGCCATCTTGAAGCAGCCCACCAAACCATGTCCCTCTCTCACACCACCCCCACCTATACCAATAACAGCAGACTACTGTACATACAGAATAAAGATAGAATTGTTGATGCATTGGCTTCATAATGTAGAGACCCTTATCCACCTTGTGCCATCCTGTCAAGCAGGTAAACTGCAGAATGTGTAGTCACCATCGAGTACAGTTCAAGTGTGACCCTGCTAACCCTTGAGCTCAGAGGTTCAGGCCTTAGCCAGCCTCCTCACCACAGCCCTCTTTGAAGGTATCTGTCTGTTTACTTACTCCAAGGGAAAATGGGAAACACATGCTGAATTGGGCGACATGTTCTGAGGAGGAAGGCAAAGCAGAAAATGCTGCATGTTGGTAGTAGGCCAGGAATGTTTGAGGCTGGCCCTCTTTAGCCCGTCTAGTTCAGATTCCTCCGTTGTTCTCCTTGTACGGCCAAAAGCTCCCAAACTGATATTTGGAAGAGCTCCAAGAGCTAAGCAGTGGTAACGTTTTACAGAGAATGCGAGTCAGAAATCACAGCGAAGAAAACAGTTTGCTTTGTATGGGAATGAAGCTACTAGCCACATTTTATCATTTAAAAAAAAAAAAAGGTAGGTGTAATTCTGATCAAAGTACACACACATGTATAAAAACCCATAATTTTCACTCATTCAGCTAAACACCTCATCAGAACTCAGCATGTGTCCCCTTTACCACAGAATCACCAAGTGAAAAAGGCAACACTCCCCCCCCACTGTAAGCTTTGGTTAGTTGTACCATGCCATAAACAGCCATGTATTTTTGCATTGTATCTTACAGCTGAAGAGGTGAAAGCATCCTTTTAGGTTATGTTTGCTGTGACAGAGCATTCAGTGTGAGGAAACTGTTTACGTCACACTGCTCTGACATAATTTATATTTAAGAAAGAAAAGAGGATCAATCAACAGTATATTAAGCCTGACATCACAATGTAATAAGCTAATTGGAATGAAATTTGAGTCAAAACTACACAAACTGGGTGCTGAGAGTATGGAAAAAGCAGCTCTGCTGAGAAGAACATCATATCACAGAGACTGCAGTGAAAACTCATGTCGTTACAGAGTATGGCACAACCAGCCCAAGCTAAACAAGTGGAACTTTTTAAAACTTACACAGCAACACACAAACCTAAACATGGCTTGGCTACTCCTCTGTAGCTTTTGTACCTCGCACAGAACCCTTCTTTCGTATCTGCATACACAAAAATAATAATAAAAAAAACAAAGACAGCAAATCCCAGATTGGAGGTTAAAAACCCTGTGGAGTAAGGCAGACTTTGAAACCAGGAATGAGATCCATTAACTTAAAAATTAAAATGGGAAAAATGAAAACAAAATTTAGAAAAAAAATTCTATACAACATAATAAACAACATAATAAACATCCATGAATGGAGTAAAATAATAATTAGTGTAAATGTCAAAAGGTATGTTTATCGTAGCCTTGAAGTTCTGAGAAAGGAACAACAACCTGCATGCATATTTACATCTGCATGAGGCTTAAGTAAATGTACCATATCCAAACCTTTAACAGTTAATCTCCACAGGGACCCACGAAACCACCAAATTTACTCCAGCTTCCCTACTTCACATCAGCACATTTGACTATTCAATGTGTCCAATGTCTTATAAATAAATAACTTAAGCAAAAATAAGGTTACACAGGTGCTCTACTGATACACCCCTTAATCTAAATGAAGCCGAGATGGCGTGTAAAACATACATTTAAAAAGAACACGATATGAAATTTTCTATTCAGTTGAATTCACTACAAAAGGCAAAATATTAGATGTTTAAACTGGAACTTTTGTTGCAAATAGTCATTTTAAATTTGATGCAAGCAATGAACTCCAAAAAAACAAAAAGATACACAGAGATAACAGACAGGAAAAGTTGAGGAATGCTCAAGAAACACCAACATACCACAGGTGCAGTTTCATTGCAAACAGGTGAGTGTCGTCATAGGATATAAAAAGGAGCAATCAAAGGCTCAGCTGTTCAAGGTTCACCACTTTGTTAACAACTGTGAGCAAATAGATGACAATTTAATAATGTTTCATGATCTATAGTGAATAATTTAGTAAAAGCTTCAGAGAATCTGAACAAATGTAACTGGCAAGGCTGAAAACTAATATCCCATGACCTTTGGTCTCTCAGGGAACACAGCATTAAAAACCAACAGCATTGAGTAGAGGATATTACGTGTGCTCAGGAACATTTCTCAAAACTACTGCCAGTTAACACAGGTTAAATGGGAGAGAGTTTGAGAGTCTCGAGGCAACTACCTGAAAACACAGTTACATTTGTTTGGTGTATCGATTGAGGGACAACCAGCAGGCCCTGATCCGAGATCACTGCTGCTGTGGTAAGGCTGCAGCAGAGCTGTGATGCAAGCAGAAGGACAGGCCATGCCATTCTCTGTATGCAAGGACTAAATTTTTAAATGAACCCTAGCTCTGAAAGGGAGCAGATGTAAGACACACAATACTTAGTGACATGAACCCATCTGTGTGTTTTGGTCAAAAAGTGTTAGCTGCAGTTCATCACTGAACTGCCTGCAGATGGTTCAGAGATCAACTTATTTACATGAGGCCAATACAATTAGGCATAAAAATGACCAAAAATGGGGGCAGATGCTGTGGTACAGACCAGATTCACACAGCAAAAGAAAGACAGTAGCTGGATTTTAATGCAAGGATGTCAGGAAACAGTGCTTAAACTGAAATCTAAGCAGCATTGTACACATGCCCCCGTCCTAGCTTCTTTGACATGTTTTGCAAGCATCACATTTAAAATGAATGAACTGAAAAAAAAAACAGTTTACCAGTTTGAACATTAATTTGCTTTTGAGGTTTGTTCAATGAATATAGGTTAGTATAGCATTGTATTCAGATTTGAGTTACATTTTACACTAAGTTTATTTATCTTTATTGGAGCTGTATAATAAAATGCTTCTGAGATATTTACAGGTTTAATGTATCAATTCCATTCCTAATCAACATGCCCTTCCTATGCGCAAGATATAATAACACACACCTCATCCAGCTCTCTCTGTGTCTCTGCCTCCATCCGCCGGATATCATCCATGGTCAACTCCACCCATTTATCAATCCAACAGAAGAGCTGGCGATGGAAATTTGTGAAGATCCTCTTTTCTTGCTGAGGGGAGACAGCAGCCAGTTTCAAGTGTTAGAAATAGGAAAAAAAAAAAGTTAATTTATACACAGTTATTAAAACCAATTAATTATCCACTGTTGTAAAACATTAAAAAAAAACACTTTAAAAACATTTCAAATAGTCTAAAAGTAGCTTAGAAACATCATGGTGCTCTTTTCAGAGTCAGCCTTATTTTCACAAATTTGAACTCTTAGCATGATCTAAAATTAATCCTGTGAGGAGATTTCATTTTGTAAAACGTGTCACTAACCTCATGGATGAAGTTCTCCACTTTTGTTTGCAGCCCCCACCACTTGAATTTGACTGTGACTAGTTTGTAGGCACACATCCTTGGGCATTCAGTTTTACTCACCAGCTCTTTCTGTTGGGAGAACAACAGCAAGGCTTACTACAGCTTTTTAATACGCCCTCCCCAAAAAAACTTGACAAGCTTTCCAATAAGATAATTATTTAGAAAGAAAAAAGTTAAGAGAATAGTATTCTAGACCAATTTTTGGTGCATTCAAAAAAGGTAAAAATCATTCATATGTAACGCTTTGGGCTTGGAGCTTGCTAAAATAATTATCAATAAGATGTGCTGTGCTCGGATAAAAGTGTCCTAATCTACAACACGCTTTCTAAATTCATCCACCGCTGCTTGCACTCCGCCTCGCTCTGAAGATGAGAAGAAAAGGGATGAGGAAGAAGGGGGGGTTGGGGCACAGCAAAGTGGATAAACTCCAGATGAAGGGACCATTTCTCTGCCTCCACCCCGACAGTGACACCGCTCCCGACAGGCAAGCCTTTGTGGCCACAGAAGGTAGATAAAACAGTGCTCACAAAGCGATAAGGGCGTCACAGCGCAAAGCTGGTTACATTATTAACACCTAGGACCTGCTCAACCCCAGAACACACACACCCTCCCTCCGAGAACACCTGTTTAATTAATCACTTCATTCTGGCTCGGCATTCCAAGAGAAAATGCCACAGACCCGCCACTCTCCATCACCCCACTGCCGTTTGATGCTACGATCATGGAGGAGTGCAAGAGAAGGGAAATGAGAAACATTTCTAAATTTGCAGTGGGTTTAGAAAAGTTGTCATCGCTAAAGGAGAACTTCACATGAAACGGATTCTACATCAAAACACTTACGGTGACATTTCTTCTCTCCCTCTCTATGCCCCACTCAAAGGAGCAGAAGTTTTCAGAAATACAAAGGGTACCGATATGCAAGCATGTGTGCATGCAGAGATAGACAAGAGTTTTATTGCTCTAAGAAGCTGGCAGAAATTGTGTCTCTGTTGTCAAATAACTGCTCCCCCCCCATCCCCACCTTTTCAAAAACTGTCTCTTTCTATGTCCACAGCGGACGGAAAAGTGATCTAATTAAAAGCACAAAATAAAAAGTTGAAGCTCTTTATTCATACTTTTTAAAGCAGGCTGGCTGCCTTTGTTCTGTGAAAATTCTTGAAGCAGAGGAAAGTTTCCCCTGGTGAACTTTAAGGGCTCTGCTGTAGAACAGAAATTCTCTGTGCTCTGGCAGTAAGCAGGAGCCGCTTGTCAGGCTGCAGGGTGCAAAAGGTAAAAGAGCATCAAAACTAGCTGTGTGAAATGCTGATTGCACAGGTGTTCTCACTAAAAATACTTGGTCACACAAAACTATTTGTCAGATTATGAATTAATGTCTACAAACTGGTTCTTTCCCATCTCTGGCTTTGTGTTGTGCCACAGATGGAACTCAGAAAAATGTGCCTTTATTTGAGCCAGTGATTTAAGTTTCTATTTCAGCTGATCAGAGGTATGAGAGGCACGATTTGTCATCAAAGCTCAGCTGTGAAGTGTTGTGGACAGCACCTTCCTCCAGATATGCCTGCTCTTTATCATAAACACTGTTGATCCAAGAAAGACTCAATATAAAAAATGTCAACCAACTGATCCAAAGATAAACACTTTATAAAAGAAAGAACAAAAACTCCTGCTATTTAACTACTTTATGGTAAGAATATATGTTTCAGGTTAACAACCATGACTTGATATTGTTGTACATCACAGAAAACACTTACATTTGGTTATATTAATATTCAATAGGACTATCCCGACAGCATGAAGCACCACCACACAAAAAGATTCATCTTTGTTTAGAGATGTTCCAACAAAAATTCCTGTAGAAACAGACCCCTCCACCCCAAAGTAATATTTTATTTTTAACAGATGTTTTGTTTTATTTCTTCCAAATGTTGCATCCCAGTCTCCCATACTCTGCTCCGACAGGTTAGCTTCAAACCATCAGTCCACAAAAGATTTATATTAAACAAAAAATTCATAAAAACTGAACAAAACTATTTTGTTTGCAAGATGGGTGATCAACTGTAAATCTATTTAAGAAAATATACTTGTATATAGCATTACAGCTCTGCCAAATAGAGCGCATTAACAACATAAGAGCACATTTATTAATCGAGAGCGCGTTGATCTAATCGCGGGCATATTTAGCTTAAAACTGTTGACAGAAGGGCACTTCTTTCTCATTTGGTGCAACTTTATTGCAACAGTCTCTGTGCACAAACTGTTTTTTTTTTTTGCCAAATACTGGCAAAATATTTATTCAATTTTAGAACAATAGAGAGATAAATGTTAATGTGTAACATTGTTTCGTCTAACTAGTAAGGTTTGCCATGCACGTCCATGCAGTATGGACAGGACTTTATGTAAAGTCATAATGCATACAATAAGAAATACTCCTTTAGACAGTACCGTGTTCATGCCAAGACCAAAAGAATTAAATAGAAAAAAAGTTAAGCAACTTGGCTTAACTAAACTCATTTTATCTACTGGTGAGATACTGGTACCAACAAGTATAAGAAAATAAGAGAAACATTGTCAAAGTTAGGAGGCCATGGTAAGTTAAAACTTGTGCATCAGAGCTATATGCTCTCGATTAATAAATGTGCTCTTACAGGCTATAAATATGCTTCTCTTGGTATTTGGCAGAGATGTAACTTAGCATAAATATCTGAAGTTACTGTCTAAATTCTATTAATGCCGACACTGAAAAACAGGAATGAAGACAAAAAAAAAAATCTTATTTTAATTCCCTAAGACAATAAAAGCTAATTCTCTAAGGTAGCCTATACCATAGCATGTAGAGGTAAATGATCTTTTAACTTTGTGGGTACGAAGATTTAAACATTTAATCAAAAGAAAAAGGAAGGGAAAATTGAGTAAACATGCAACAAATTGTAGATGCAAGTATGTTTACAAGGATATTTATTTAGAGAGTCTTTGTTAAAAATAAAATAATAAAATATAGCCTGAGAATTATGCAAGTTGGCTTCACTGGGATGAGTTGCTAAGCGGAATTAATAAAAACGGGAAATACAATGACATCAGCTTAAATATGGATAAGTAGCCTTTAAGTAAAACTGCATTTCTGTGTGACTACAAATTGGTAAAGTCACTGTTATATCACTTTAACGTGTCATTATGGTCACGCCCGTAGTAATCAACTGGTTTCAGATCAGTTGGCTTTAATCATCATATGCTACAACAGTTGTGTAGCATATGAAGTACACCAAGGCATACATAGACCTGTTCCTATGCTGAAGCAAATTTAGCTAATTTTGTAAAAAAGCGGCTGGTATAAGTAGATTAAGTAACTCCGACTCAAGCATTACATGGTTTTAGTGCAAGATGCAGAGTCTAGAACACCACAATGCACAATGAATTTCCTCAGACTCATGCATTAAACCAAGTAACGCACAGGTTTGAGTTGTTTAATCCTTAGTATGTACATTATATTTGAAATTTTTCTTTCTGTTTTTTTTTAAAGCTTCCCATAAAACAGGCAAACATGTGAACATGATAAATGTAATCTCCATTGGTTAGATGTGTATTACCTTCCAGGTGGGCCCAAGAGGTCCTCTGCCAGTTTTGACAGACTTGAACTTGGCAGGATCTTCATCTGGCTTGTAGTCCTGCTCAGTGAAGAAAGAAAGAAAAAAAATCTAATAGATAACAAAACATTTGAAAAGCTAAACTAAGCATAAGAGTTCAGGGGTACTGGGTTCAATGTATCACATGATTTCAAGAATTTGAGGAGACAGAAACATCCCTGTAGCATTTCCACATCTGGATGTCCATTTTGTTTTCTCAAATAGGACACCGATCATAAAGTTTAATGAATCCGTTAAGTCTTTTCAGCACCGTTAGTGACTACACAGAGAAGCAGAAGCGTCAGACACAATGGCACTGTGGTGCAGTTCATCTTTCAGGTAACAGAAATCTAAGGGGCACATCCATTGATTAAGGGCAATGTTGGTATCCATGGATGTGGGTAAGTCATCGTGTGTATCTTTGGTTGTGCTGAACTTTAAGCATTTGTCGTTACAAGTTTAAATTCCAACGATATGCCTCAGCCTATATATGAAAGTCACAGTGTCATGTTCTCCCAAACCCACTTCACTTCAGTAAGCACTTGTGCCCTATTGCACAGAAGACTTGGTCCCATGGTGAAATGACTTAACACACAGGACTACAGAGTGCACATGCAAAGCACAACAATGCTGACATCATTAGAAACAAGCAAGAGAAATACTAATACAAATAAATGGAGCGGCTTTCAAATTATCAGCGGCTCTGGGGCTCAGTAATTTTAAATAAATCATGACACGCCTGCAGCTAAAAGCTTCTTTTTCAGGGCTACTGACCAACAGGAGGGTGCCAAACATGTGGAAAGGAATGGAAACACACACACTCCAACACTACCTCGCACAAACACACAGTTGTAATAATTTGGCTGTTTTAATGCTCAGAGCTCCTTCGCTGTAACAATACACTGTGCTGCACTAATGAGGTCTGTGAATCGATGTGGCGCACGAAGAGTGCTACTCCTCAAGTAAAAGAGTGTGTGTTAAAGCGCAAGTGTGTATTTGTCTAGGCCCACGCAACACTGTGAGCTTTAATTACACTAACAAACTCATCTGTGCTGGCGGTACGCCCCAGGCCCTGCAGTCATGCCTGAGGCTGAGGGCTGATAGGGCCCTGAGACACAACACACTCCTCCAGCAAGGCAAACACGTCCGCCTCGTTAACTACCCACTGCAAACAAACATGTACAAACACACACTCACACACAAACTGATGCTTCGTGGTCAAATAGCCACATGTTTAATTGCATACAGAGAGCAACATTGAAATGAGGCAACGGGATGTCAAATAAGAGCAATAATGTGTAACATCTTCAAATAAGATTTCTGAAACTGCAAAACGTTATATTTATTCTTTACTGTGAATCTGCACAGTTTTTTAAGCTGCTGACTCAGAAATGTGGTGATACTTATATTTAAACAAGTAGCCAGAAAACAAAACTGAGAAAATAATGGACAACTATCATAGATGCTTCATTTTCTCCTAAACAGGACGGTGAAAAAACTTCTGTCATGTCCGTTTAACGCACGGCAAAATGGACGTCTCTGGGTTTTTAAAAGTAACTTCTACAATATGTTTGCCAACTTTATAGACCAAGCAAGTAATCATAATTTTTAGATTAGTAAAAAAAAAATGTCATTACATCCATATTCAAAATGTAAGAATTTCATTTTGTTAAAAGACTAAATGTAATTTCATGTTAAACATAGAACAGTTTCCTACCATCTATATTTAAATCAGTCATTTACTGATCACACATTTTCTGCTCTTCAGGAATAAAAACCCACACACCAGCTATTCTGATGTAAATGAAGTTCATTAAACTTTAGGCAAATAAATTGTAGCAACTCCATTTGTCCACATGGTGGTACCAGTGTATACATTGCACTTGACGCATTTCTACTTACAGCAGCAGACACTTGACTTCCATCTGCAATGTCGATTGGCACAACAGTAACATTCTGCCATGTTGAACTATCTAGTTTGTGTACCTGGTGGGAAAAAAACATTTGTTACAAAGCAAAAAAAAATCTTACATTAATAAAACCATATTTGATTTTTTTTCTTGGTTTGATGTGAAAATACTCACGTTATCTTGTGTTCCCATGTCTGGTTTGTGCCATGTCTCAATTTTAATAAAGAAATTATCTTTCATATATTCATTCTGTGAACAAAAGATATACATAAAAGATATACTGTTATAGTCAAAAGGTTTTAATAATGAGAAATAATTTCACAAAGTTGGCTGCTTCAGTGCTTTCAGATTGTTAGAAACTAGAAACCGCCCACATAAATGGTCTCTGGCTGCTTCATTGTTGGCACAGGACTAATGGCAGCACTCACCTGGTCTTGTTCAAACAAGCTTCTTCCCACATACCCCAATCAAAAAGGAGCTTCAGAGAAAATAACTTTCTCCCAGTGCTCAGCAGTCCCATCCCTGTACCTTTTGCAGAATATTTGTCTGTCCTGGAGGTGTTTCCTAAAGAGAAGTGGCTTCTTTGTTGCCTTTTTTTTTTTTTTACAACAGGCAATCCTATAAAATCTTTGCTGCTCTGTGAATACAGCTGCATACACACTTGTCTGTCGCCATTTCCGAGCATGCCCAGCCTGCAACTGAATCAACTTTAGGAAATGGTCCTGACACTAAACCTTTTTTGGGTGCTCTGAAACCATTTTATTTATTTATTTATTTATTTTAAAACTCTCCTTTTTTTGAGAAGAAAAATATATTCTCATTAGGGAATTAAGTTTGTTTTCATGGCAAAGGAATCTAAGCAATTAATTTAAATTTATCCAATTACTGCTACCTTTATGGAGAAAATGCAAACTGCAACCCAAAAGCCTGAAGCAGCAGACTTTGTGAGAATTAATATTTGTGTGCCATTTCCAAAACTATTGCTCACAGCTGTATATAACAAACAAGTGTATAAAATGAGACAATACACTTATCTGATAACATGTCAACTTAATAACACCTATTGAGTATTTAAATAATTTAAGATATAAAGCTACATACCGTCACAACTGGATTGAGGTTAGGCATGAGGAGAAAAGAAGAAAGATACAGTTTAATAAATATATACAAACTAAATTCAAAAGACAAATGTTTGCCTTCATCAAATGTGTTAATGTGCATCTATATTTGCAGAGGAAAAGGAGTTTCAGGGCAAAGCAAAAAGGAGGGATAGAGGGACGGGGACTCACTAGTTCTGCAGTAGGGGTAGGCATTCCAAGCTTTTTCATGGAATACCAGAGCACCTTCAGGAGCTATGAGTCTGACAAACCCTGGGACTTTACTGAAAGATAAAAAAGGGACAGTAGGTTTAGGAAGAGAAAGGGAGAATAAAAAAAATAGCTTCAGTTATTTGTGGTCCTTTAAGGGAAGAGTAGAAGGAAGGAGTACTTTATAATTTACTGCTTTAAAAAATAAATAAGACAACACTGCCACTGCCTGGCAGTACTCCGGTATTACACTAAGGAAACTTGGGAGGCTGAAGGAACATTAAAAAAAAAAGGACAATATACAAACCTTTTTAAATGGTAAATTTTGTGAGTATATTGTCCTCTCTCTCCATCTTTTTCATAGGGCTCATTCTTGAGTACCTCGATGCCTTCACCCCCACCCGTCTCGTTTTTACTCGCTTCAGCCACAGAGAACAACTGTCCAACTTGATACTGCAACATAAATATTACTTTTAAAAACAGGAAAAACACATTTTAAACAAATGAAATATCATATTTGAAACTACAACTATGAAAATATAGGCATTGTTAAAAATTTAAATGACTTTTCATCTTCCATTCTCAGTTTTCAGTACTGTTTTTACACAACATATCTACCAGATGCCAGTTCTGAATTTTGTTTATACCCCTATTAAAATAAAAAACTAGAACTATAAAATGACAAAAGTAAAATATATGAGAAGTTAATGAAAATGAAAACATTTTTATAATAGAAAATACAAATTAAGCATGATAAACTAATAAGTCACATCACTTCTTAACTAATATTTAAACCCTAAAGCTGAAATGAGGTGTTTACTGTAACTTTTAGACTTCTGCACCTGGTGAAGTATTTTAGTGCATTTATGTAGCAAAATTGTAATCATTATTGCTTGTTTTCCTCCAGTCAATGGAGCAACTATTGTAAATTTAACTTCTTTTTTAATGGATGGGTATGATTACATTTGGAGACAAGTGTATGTCCCAGAATTACCATACGACTCCACACCACTGACTGGAAAGCATTCTAAGCTGTACTGCATGTCACAGCTTAGGAGTATCACCATTATCACTTGGTTTATTGCTAAAAATGGTCTTTATACAGAGATTGCGTGCAGTCCCATATTTTTTTTAAAACTTTAAGAGTTCCTTAGGGTGTATTCACATCAGGACAGTCTTAGAGACTGACTGAGAACTCGGTTCAACAATATCCTGAACAGAGACTCTGCAATCACAATGTGCTTCTCATATGCTTCTTTAAAAACGTGTTCACTCTGCACTAGAGGCAAGAAAATATGGAGCTGCATCAGATTTTAGAGGAATGATCCGATTTCCGTCAGAACCTTTAATAAATTCTTTCACGTCTGAATGGAAGACGTGAAACGTGATGTGAAGACGTGTTTGGGCCCCCTCTTCACACATGTATGTTTTGGTTGTATTTATCTGTAATGCTGAACCCAGATTACTTTGTTTTGTATTGCACTGCCTATATATAGTTAAATAACCAAGATGCTGAACAAATTATTCTATGAACCGTTTTCCTTTTTCAACCCAACACCGCTCTCGAACAGTTTCATTCAAAAGAATCAAATGTAAAAAGGAGAAACTAAACTACCCTGAACAATCAGGTTAAAACAAAACTGCCTTTAGTCAAGCTCTTTGGATATTTAAGTATCTATAGTTTCATTGTTACAGTACTACAAAAACCTACACTACAGTTTTGAGCAAAAGTGTGTTCAGATTCTCACTGCAGTAGTCACTTCTTTGACTACTCAACTCTTCACATATGGGGGTGTTCCCACCGGTGAACCCGTTTGTTAAAATAAGAAAAAACACAAGAAGCAAGAAGCGTTGTGAGGATTCATGACTGAAAGCTCTTTAAAAAACAGAACTGTTTGTCATGCCAGACAAATGACTAAATGAGAAATTAAGCTTAATTAGCATTTTGTATTAAATGTGCACACGTGCGACACTGGGAATGGTAAGAAAATCTCTAAGCTTTGTCTGGGACACAGTAAATGCTTTATAGGGAAAAGTGCTGAAATACCCATTCTGTGACATCTGCACAGTTAAAATAAGTTTAAAGTTTTAAAATGCAAAAAAAACAACAAAACAATTAACAATAGTTTACAGTCAGTCATTTTAACAGCATAAAGAAGATTTAAAGTGATTACTCACCTCTTCGACGCTACAGGGTAAAACCACACGGCTGCAAAAGAAGAAAAAAGCGTGGTAAGACTAATGCTACGCTCCTCAAAGTTTCTGTTCTGTATTTAGCAATTTTCCAGGAAGTATTACAAGCACACACAGATTACATAGTACTTCTACCAATTTCAGCTGTTACATAAAAATTACAAGTTTATCGCACAGTGCAGGAACCATAAGTGAAAGACAACTTTTACATAAAGGTTAACAAATAATTGCAAAAACTGTAAATACACAGATTAAAAAAGGTCTGTTTAAACATTTGCTCTTATTAATTAAAATGTAATATTTGTCTTATTTCAAGTTATTAATAATTTTCTTTAAATTGGAGAAAATTGAAAAACAATGCAGAAAAAGCTAAAAGACACTGCCACACATGTACTACAGAACAGTAAAATAAATAAATAAATAAACAACAATACCAGATACCCTCTACTGCCAGGAGCAGGAAGTTTGAGATCAAATAAAAAATAGGGGATATGGAAGAAATTCCTACTACTGGCCTGTTAACACCTATAACTTCAACAAAATGAGGTTTCGCCACTAGAACAGAACTAAAAAAAAAAAAAAAAAAACAACTTTATACAACTATGAACTGCATATATGCAGTGTAGTATTTTAGAAAATGACACTTCTGGGATGTCTGGGGTGAAAAAGCAGCTTGTGCTTAATGCCAACTGAAGTTCCTTGCAGTTTAGAAGTACTGCAACATGTTTGTGCCCCTAAATAGTCTTTAATACATCCCTTTGGGATGACTTCTTTGTTTCCTCTTATGATTTACTTTTTACTCCAATTTACTCTTATGAACAAGAGTTTTCCAGGTGCAAACCGTTAACAGCATACTGAAAAGAGGAAGAAAAAAAACATGGGAAGAGGAAGTGAACAGAACTAAATGACGACGTTATTACAGCCTAACACACACTTGCTACAGCTTTTTTATGTGTTCCTTTTCCTGCATAATCTGTTTAGCAAAGATGAGCAGTTCAGCGTCCCGTGCTGAACAGAGCTCTGAGGTCCTGAAATGGTCAAGTCTGCTTATTATTAGCAACTTTAATGAAGCACCTCTATTCCACAGGCTTTGTAGTGAGCTTTGCTCTACAGCAGCCACATTGACAGGACAGCTTGGACAAATGAAGTTTCTATTGAGAATTTGATAACCAGACTGAATCGATGGTCAATGCAACCGATTTACAAATATTAAATAAATCTTCTTAATAAATAAACTAATGTATAAGTCTATCGCAACTCTCTTTTTCACACCTCTACAAGTTGCATACCCAATGGGTATGCATGGTCTCTGTTCCACTTTTATAGGAAATATTTTCTTCTAGCAAAACCAGCAGCAGAAAAAAACTTTTAAAATACTAAATGAAAAT
Source organism: Pseudomugil gertrudae (assembly GCA_037177535.1). Taxonomy (NCBI): domain Eukaryota; kingdom Metazoa; phylum Chordata; class Actinopteri; order Atheriniformes; family Pseudomugilidae; genus Pseudomugil; species Pseudomugil gertrudae. The sequence continues at coordinate 17,831,676 of JBAMHV010000012.1, forward strand.
GAGAAAAGTAAAAATGTTCTAACTTGACAGAAATGTGTATACACTATTCACCAAAATGATAAAGTTGGAGAAATGTGCCCCCCTAAATGTAAAAGTTCACACTACATTGATCTGATTATATAATATTATAGTATTATATTCTAAATAGTATTTAAAAAGAATAAAATAATTGTAATTACACAATTTTAGATAATTTATTATAAATTGCTTATTGAAACAAAAACCAACAATTTGTACACCACAAATGTCTTAATGATTTTTCAAATGTTGTCTGGGTCTGATCATATCAAATGTGAATAGTATGACGCAGATTATTAACCCTGTTAAAGACCAGTATGATATGCAATTAATACCAAAAACATTTAACAGCAGTACATGTGCACTTAAACTTAAAAAAGGCCAACTACGTTAACCTGTAAAAAGGCTTTAAAAGTTAGGGCTAACCCTAAAACTCAGAGCATCATGGGAATGCAAAAAAATGTTCTTGACAGTAAAATGAAAGTAAACTGTGTTGTTAGAGCAAAAACAACTAACAAAAAGCATTTAACATTGAAAGAGCTCCAAGAAGCATAGTGATATAGTTTGTCAAGTGACCGACTTTTACAAATGGTTGGTCTGATGTCAGATTAGCTGGTTGCTACAACAGGTTTGTGTCAATATTGCCCTTCTATCCTAAACTAGGACAACAGTGAGCGACTTCCCGTTCAGGTAACGCTGTAGGTTAGCTAACTTAGCGTTAGCTAAACCACTCGAACTTTCACCATTACGAAATCACAGAGCACAGATATAGGCGCTTACTACACAGCACGAGGTGTGCGTTTAAAGGGAGTTTTATTTTTTAGCATGAGCACAAGATAAACGACAGAAAAACAAGAGCTGTCACACGCTGCCATACTGCTGTCAAAGCCGGTAGGCCATAGCATTTCCACCCTTCCCTCGTGTGACAGAGACCAGATGAAGTTTTCAGTAATGTCTGCTCGCTGAAAAAAAAAGACTTTCTCGCTACTGTGCTTGTAACTACAACGATACAGTAGTTTCCAAATTACTGGACAACTATATGTGTATATCTATATATAAAAAGACAAACATGAGGTACAAACTTACTATTCCTTGATGAGAACCATCGTAACTTCTTCCTTTCTTTACTGCTGGTACTGCCCACAAACCAGCGACCGCTGATTGTTATTGACGTCATCGACCCTTAGAGCTGCGCCCGGTACCGCCCACGTGAGCAGTGATTTGTAGATGTCAGAAGAACGCGCCCATCAATTAAAATTAACCAATGACATACCTCTTCAAGCTTAGAGCCCGCCTATTGCAAACCTGCTCTTCTTAAAATGTAATCATTTTAATTAAGCGCGATTACCAAATCTCCTTTTTTAAATAGACTTTGAACACATATCTCCCTTTTTTTCTGGCTGTAACAGAAAGGAGTAAAAATAATGTCAAGTCGGCAATATAATAAAGTAAACATGATGTTTTTATTGAAACAGTTTACCATAAATGACAGATGGTTGTTGTGAAACTTCCATGTTTAATCTCAAAAATCATGGGCTAAAAAGTCATACATGGTACTTAACATTGAATAGCAAGAGAATCCATGCTTCAGAGCAGACAATCAATTCACAAAGAAATCAGGCAAAATGCCCTTTTGATTTCAATAAAAAATATTAAATCTTTTTTTTCTCGCCACGCTTTCCATCTTTACATGGTACAGGTTTGTTCACTTTTTAATTATATAAAATGCTTAATACTGATTGTGAAACACAAATTAATTTACAAAACATAATATTAATTATTATATTAACAACAATAAACAATAATAATAACAATCAAATTCAAAAACAAAAAAAAAATGGAGGAAATCAGTCAAAGGTGTTGCATCTTGCCCCTCACAAACGGCAAAGTTTTCAGAGAAAAAATACCAAATGGTATGGTTTACATTTACCTGACACACAGTTACACACAAACACAGTATCAGGTCATTGAGTATTTCTCATTGCCATTTAGAGTTTCATGGGCACAAACACAAGACAGTCTCTAAATCATTCATGTGCCTCTGCAGGTACACACTCACTAACCATAGAAATCCTTCTGAATGTCAATTAAATTTGGTGGACCAGAAGTGGTTCCCAAAAAGTGCCCTACTCTCCAGCACACAGGAAAGGAAATAATAAACACATACAGAACCATTTTGAATGTTTTAGCATTTAGAGGAGGGAAAAAATCTTCCAGGTGACAGGAATTTGTATCCATTGCCAGCAGGTAGTCGGATAGAACGAGCACCAGGGCTACTGCTTGTGGATATTGTGGGTGAAGGAGCCGCTTTTCTGGAGTTGGAGCAGTGGTGTCCATTGGAAGAGTTCTTGCTCCCCTTATCCAGTGACTGCAGGCCCAGCTCCCGCAGCTCCAAGCTGTCTTGGGCATCACTGGGGGAGCAGTGGCGAGGGGAAAGGTTCAGGAGACTCAGTACATCTCTACTGGCAGAAGCAAGAGGTCCAGAAGTGCTGTGGACAGCTTTGACTGGACCTAGATGCTGCTGTTGTTGAGCTGCCGCATTAGTCCAAAAGGTCTTCAGATTGTGGATAGCTTGAACTTTTTCATCTATGACCCCTCTTCTTAGCCGGTCCAAGTCTGCTGCATCAGCTGATGTAGAACAGGCAGAGCCTGTAGAAGAATAGGATAGAGCAGGAGATGGAGCACTACCAACTGGTGACTGGTGACCAGAACTGGGAGACACATTACTTGGGGAACGAGAAATATGACCACTGTATGGAGAACTTGGATACTTCATTTTGTACTGTGCATGGCTGTCCAGAGTGGGAGAAGGATGGCTACCCTCCTTTTGGGAAGACTCAGAGACTGCAGGACTGTTGTATCCTGAGCTTATCTTCTGCAAGGAAGAAGAGCGAGATGGAGGTTTAGGTTTTGGAGAAGACTGAGCCCGGCCACTGGCACTGCTGTTGGGACGACTGAATGCACTAGTTTCAGAAGAGCGGAACGTGCTGCTCCGAGCTGAGGTTCCACCCGGAGTTCCACCATCTGCACCAGCCCGCTGGAGACTACCTACTGCACACAAATGGCTGTGAGTCTCCTCCAGAATCTTCTGGGCCAGCTCCTGAGGATCAAGAGGAGCAGTTTTTTCCTCCTGAGATTTGACAGTACTGTCTGTCTCAGTACTGGACTGGTCAGATTCACCTGTATCTGAGCTGCTGACCTTACCAACCTTCTGGAATGGTGAGTTTGGACTGGGTACCAGGGATGTTTTGACAGGGGATGTGGGGGTGCTCACACTTCCCCTTGATGAGACTGAGACAGTGTAGCCTCTTCCTGCTCCTGTGTTGGTTCCACCAACCCCTCGGCCCCCACGATGGTGCCGCTGGCTATGGCCTGGTGGTAAAGGCAGAGAGTCACAGTGACTTCCCAGTGGCTCACTGCTGATTATGGAAAATCCTTCATATTCCTCTTCATCCCCCCGTGCTCCTGCCACTGCAGCAGCCGCCCCATGTGGAGACGAGCGACTGCGGGGGACATGGGGATGTTTATGAACAGAATAATGTGCTGTGACCCCACAGCGCTGCCGATGACTAAGGAAATCACAATCTGACTTTGAGGCAAAGCTCATGGAGGATGCTACAGAGCTGAGGCTATAAACAGAGATGGCATCGGATGCTTGATTGTCCAGGTATGGAGGAGAGAAAGGAAGGCTTGAGTATCCCATTGGCAGGGGATTGGACACAGACTGGGCTGAAGCCAAAGATTCGAGGGACGACGAACTGTCCAGGCTCAGGCGCTTGGGCAGTTCAGTGGAGTCTACAACAGAAAAGAAGAAGGGAAACATATATATGTGATATGATGACAGCAGGATTGTTTTAAGGATATATACCCATTAAATAAATTCAGATATCTACCAAACAGCGCCAGCAGAGACTGGAGAGCAAAGTGTAAGGTGCGGCGGTTGGCCAGCTTGCCCGTCTTCAGCACCACTTCTTCTTGGCCCACCTCACATAAATCAAACCCTGCAAACAGCAAAGGAAAACAGCTGTGACCATTTAATCTCTCTCTCTCCACTGCACACACTTTTGCTTAAGTGGCAGCAGTAGCTCAGTAGGTACAACAAGTTGTCTAGTGACTGGAGGCTTGGCAGTCTGAATCAGACTCCTCCTCAATCTGTTGTGTCCCTGGGCAAGATACTTCACCCTCCTTGCTTCCAGTATTGGATGATGAATGAATTAATGCTTTGGTGGTGGTTGGAGATGCTGTTGGCATGCAGTGCAGTACACATGTAGCTTACCATCACCTTACCATCAAGTATGAAGGAGGAGTAAACAAATAATGGACTCAATAGTCGTGAAATGTGCTGTATAAATCTAATCTATTTTCATAATTTTTTGCATGGTCACAAGTTTGCTTACATTTATGTAGGGATGGGTATTTTACCTTGTTGATTTTATTATGAAATTCACACTAAATGCCTGTTTTTAACAGAAAAGAGTTGCATGAAGACATATTTTTATACCATTATACAAGCTGATACACAGTGGCTAAAAAAGTAGAGGGGACTAAATCCAGCGCTTTCTAAACTGACTTACCGAGAGCAGCCAGAAATTCATGACATCCTGGCAGTCTCCATAGCTGCACACTAATTGACACCTGAATAGGAAGGAGGGAGAAGTCCTGTTCCTTTTCTCCTGTCTGAAGTTGGACTAGCACCTGGTGGAGCTAAACCAAAAACAGAGAATGACAATTAGCTGGTGAATTACTATTACTATTACTATTACTATGTTTTTGAACTGAAATAGCCCAAGTGTAAAGTTAATCAGCTCCATGCTGTTCACAATGAAAATGGCTTTACTGTGAGGGGGATTACTGTAAAAATATATATTCATCTGGCTGTTCCTCAATACATACAGAGTTTCATGCATCAACACAAAAAAACACATGGAACTTTTCTTTTGGGAGGGGGGGTGGGGGTGTAACCAGGATTTGGAGAAACACTTGAATGTTTGTGAGGATTACATGGCCTGAAACAAAGACATCCTTATTAAATGGACTTAATTGCGCCAGAAGAACGTGCTTTCTCTGAAGCTTTTGGATCAGAATTTTATCCCTACTACTGTTCAGAAACTTTTCACTGAACTGCTACCCTTTTATATTAAACTCCCCTCCCAAAATATTTACTTCATAAAACAAGCATTGGGAGATGACAGAACAAGGAAATACAAGAAATATTTACTCTACATTTAGAAATGTAAACACCTAGCACCTTTAACACAAAATACTAATGATGCATTTAGTAGGATTTAGTAGGAGTGGGATGTGATGGAATTCAGATAGGTGAATTCACACTTACCATTGCCACCATATTTTTTACAGCCTTCAGACCACATGTTAGGTGCAGAGGAGAGAGAATAGACTTTTAATTGCATGCACACTAGCCATACACGTAAGAGTACAAGGGTTAAGGTCAGTAAGGAAAACGACACAGTAAGTAACAATAGTGTTTATTACATCATAATAAAAACTTTCAGTTTGGTGGACCCAGCATGCACATTTTGGGCATGAACAACTGTGCACTGAAGGTACCATTTATCACCTAACTGTAAGGTCTTTTACTCTAAGCTTGTGATTGCCACATGTTCCACACACAGGGATAAACGTCTGCAGCGTTAGATTAATTCTGTGGTGTCACAAACACAGGTACTACAGAACAGGACTTGCGTTGTAGCTAAAACCTTGCACTGGAAGCACAGATCATTAAGTTTCAATGCATTTTAATACAGATTAAGATACAGCATGAGCTGCTATTGCATGTGTGTGCCTGTCTGATGCAAGTTAGTTGATTTATGCTTGATATTCTCTAACAAAGGTTTTGTGGAAAGTAAGTGAACATGCCTCGTTAGTTCTCGGACTTTTTAACAGATATAGTATGTATTATTTGTTCCAGAGCAATCTTTGCATGGCACAATACATTTAAAACTCCAGTGTTTGTTCAAAGCTGCAGCAGCCTACCCGATTGATTAGCTGCTCTCCTGCTTCTGAGGCTGTTATGAGTTTGCACAAAGCCTGGAGAGCTGGCGGTGGCAGACCTAAGAAATGGGATCAAAGGAAGTTCTTCATTATCCAGACAACACACATCATTTATATCTCAAAAATAGGCAATAATAAAGAGATGAAAGCTGGAGTGCTATGAAATCATACTAACAAAGAACAGGAGTTTGAGGAACTTCAGAGCTTAGATTGTTGTAATACAATAATACCAGGGAAATGACCGATTGGTCAGAATTGTATTTTATATGGACCCAAGATATACAGCCAAATATGTAAAATGGCTTTTTTTTGTTCCAAGAATAACAAGAAATCCTGCATGGCTCACATGGAACTTTAAATCTAAATTTACGTGCTAAAAACAGTGAAAGTGTCTATTTTATTTATTTAGTTTATTTGACAGGGACATTGCATTTGTACATAGTAACAAAGGTTTGTAGCTGATGCCATGCAACAGAGTTTTTTCCATTTTTGTCCCTGGTTTGGCCTTTCTAAAACTTTACAAAAACTATATCAAACTCATATATAGACAATATAAAATCTATACTTTATTCACACACACACACACATACACACAGCACAGGGCTATTTATAAATGGGTACAAATTTGTTTTCTGGCTTAAGTACCGGCAGGTATTAAGCTCAGATATGGTCTAATGAATTCTACAGCTTTGCACTATTGTAGGCAAAGTCAGACTGACCAAATGAAGTTCTGCAGTGTGGAGGCTTATAGTTCTGCTCGCTGGAACATCTGGTGACTATTGCTGTTGTGTCTTTGGATAAATTAACTAAAAGGCACTGGTGCTAAATAATTGATAGATTTGAACATGGATTTGAGAAGGCACAAGTCACAAACACTCACAAATATCAGCAAATTATACCATCAAGAATTTTGCAGTGGTGGTAGTAGACTGGCTTCTAAGTTTTATTACTGCATTGTACGATGACCTAATGGGTGAGGGTGAGGCCTAGTCCCATGCTGGCATGAAACATATGTGAGAACATCATAGCATGCATGTATAGGAGAGCAGCCTGATCTGTGATATAGTGCCTGATTAATTTAAAACAATTTAAATGGCTTTGTATGGTTTTTCAGGTTTTCCTAATTTGTTTATCAGTTGGGGGTCAAGAATCAATCTAAGATACGTAAATTCTGTTTGAAATTTTATGCTTTAGTTTTGCAAATGCATTTGGGGATAGGCTGATTGGAGACTCTAAATTGCCCATAGGAGTGAGTGTGAGTGTGAGTGTGCATGGCTGTTTGTCTATGTGTTGGCTTTGTGATGGACTGACAACCTGTCCAGAGTGCACCCCGCCTTTCGCCTGATGTCAGCTGGGATTGGCTCCAGCACCCGACCCCGTTCAGGGAATAAGCGGTAGATTATGGATGGATGGACATTGATACTGTCTTAGATTGATTCAGCATCAGCTGATTTTCAGTGAGTTTCTTGCTCAATTCAGCTATACAAGATGACAAAATGTGTGCTGCCTGTTGCGGGGACTTGGGGGAGCACAAATAACTGCATCGTCTGTGTAAATTTAGCAGCTGGCATTGGGCAGGTTAGGGATGTGTCATTTATAAAGAGACTGAACAGCAAGGATTCCAGTATCCCTGTAGAATACTATGACTATATAATGATTTTAATGAGAGAATCAATGCTTTGAAAGTTGACGGATGTCACTAAGTTGAAATGTTTTATCTAAACAGAGGAAGTAAATCCATGATAATAGCAGTGATAAAACTGAAAAACAGATTTCTCATCATACCCAGTAGTGATTGTAAAGTAGTGCTGCACTGCTGGAGCCTGTCTCCTGGGTCAGAAGTGGGAAAGAAGACTGCGGCAGGGATACCAGTGCCTGCAGAGTCCAGACGGAAGCCCACAGCTGTCAGCAGAGCCTGCCAGCCAGGGACTCCCCCCACTTTATTTTCCACACTTTGCTGGGATGTATACATGGAATTACGCTGTCCATTCTGTATCCTCTGAAGAGACTTCTCCACCTGTGAAGGTAATGAGCAGTGATGCATCAGTATGTTTAAATGCCTCAGATGTTATGTTTACCGTGTGGGTGTCCATGTCTCACCAGATGAAGTAAAACTCTTAGAGCATCACGAGCCCGATCAGGGTACTGCAGAATCTCAGCCAAAGCCTGGCCAATCAGGGAGGATGGGCTGTTAAGCTTCACATCATTGCCAATCAGCATGTATCCTGGATGCATAAAAATGACTCTCATTACAAGGTTATTATTTTAGCACGCTACTGTGTAATCCATGCATAAATGTATAGCATCTCTAACCTGCCCAGTTGGAGGGATGGGAGTACTGCTTGCTGCTCTGGACAGTTTTCATGGCATCTGCTAGTGCTGCACTAGCCTTGGTCCCATTGAGCAGGGCAGAGTAGAAGGCATGGACAAAAACCTTAGAGGCCGCAACAGGGACAGGCCACAAGGACACAAGAACACACTGAGCGCCAGCAGCCAGGAAAGCTCTAGTCAATCCCACAACCCCATCTGCTGTGACCTTGCTGCTGGACTCTTGGTACGACCTGACAGAGAGAGACATATAAGGGGCAAGCATATATGAATTCCAATTATATAGAAAATACACAGCTCAGCATTTTAGACATTATCATATGTTTTTATGTTTTAAACAGAATATCTTGTTATTAGTCATGTTACAGTGTTATTCTTTACAGACCGCACTATAGAACTGCCTGCCAAATCCTGCACTGGGAGATCTCTCCAAACAATAAAAGGCGCAATTATCTTCTTGACTCATCTTCTGTGTTGTGTTTTTTTCTTTTTTCTTTTCTTCGTCCAATAATGTCTCCTTCTGTTTTTTTCAGACTGAATCAGTATGCTCAAAATATGTGGTATGTTCCCCCTTGGTTTACTACTAAGTGTCAAACTGTATCCCAGATAAAAAGGTTGTGTATTACAGTTTCCCAGCCTCAGGACACTGCTAGGCAGTGACGGCTACAGAAATGCACATAATAGATGTCATTGTACCATTAAAAAAGCCAGGAACCAAGAGATTTAAGGACAGAAAGTTACATATTGTGTCTTTAAAGTTGCATTTAAGTTTTATGTCCTCAAAATCAACTGGAAATCCAGCTGAATTCTATTTATGACTTTGATTTAGTAAAATAATCAATGTACCTAACAAAAAAAAAAAGTTATTTGAATTTATCTACCTACCCTAGCACCACCAGCTTGACAGGCAACCTGAGGTCCAATATATCTGCAGCTGTGAGCAGGAACTCCTGAAGAGGGGGGCTGTCACAGATACTCTCCACATCACTGCTGTCATCTTGCATGTGGAGAGATTCTGGGATAGTATAACCACTTCCAATGGAGCCCTTCCTCCCTCGCCCGCCACTGCCCCTCCTCCCACCTGCGCCTCTTCCGACAGTTCCCACACCCACACTGGCACTTGCCCCTCCAGGGCCACTCTCAGGATTTGGGGTGAGAACCAGAGCTGCTAGTTTCCAGGAAATGTGGGTGGCAAAGTGGGCACATTCGGCCTGCGTGAGGGCACTCATCACCCTCTCCTTAGTGGCAGAAGAACCAGCCAGAGGCTGACATCCCAGCAGCTCGGCAACCATTAGAGCTTCCTCCTCAGCAGAAGGCATTGGCCCCCACAACCAGCGGTCCATCACAGGTGAGGGCAGTCTAGGATTTCCTACTACAGCTGCCATGGAGACACCACCACATGGTGCTGGTCCAGGTCGACGGGAGTGAGTCTAAGATCATAACAATATGTATTTCACAATCCAACTCAAAAGCTTTAAATTACACAAATTACACTAAAATAATGAATTACACAAAAATAATTAAGTTATTAACCAGTTATAAGATGTTGACAAACCTACAACTAAGTTTCCAAAATAAGAGTGGTATTATATTATGTAATCTGAAGAGAAGTTAAACCTTTGCACTGGATCCAAGGCCATGGATGGATGGCACAGCAATGAGGCTGAATCGCTCATACAGGTATTCATTAGAGGAGCTTCCCTTGAGCAAGGCAAAGGGGATGAGATACAACTCTCCCTCCAGCACCATCACAAGTTGCCTGTGTCTCCCAACAGGCCCACTGGAGTGCATCAGCCCCTGTCAGACACAAGGGACAGTCATGCCAAACCTATGACAATATGTACTGCTTGTTTCTGTTCTAGCCCAATGCACGTCTTCTCTTATTTCCCATTTACTTAATATTGCCACATACACATGCAAGAAATGGCTCACAGAGGTAGCACTCACCCCTTCCATAGGCGCAATGAGCAAATCATAAAGTGCTCGTAATGGAGGTTTTCCAAGATTGCTGGAGCGACGAGGCAGGGAAGAGTTGCCATCTTTGGCAGGAGACATGGTGTTACTGAACAGGCTGGTCATACTCTGGCAACTCCTGCACACACAAAACACAAAATAATATAGTTTAGTTCTTGGTTATCAAGGCAGACTGAAGTAATATCCATACCACTGCATTTACAATAAGATTTACAATTACATTCCCTGCTCTTTTTGTTAAGAACTGCCCAGTTTCAAATGCTACAGAAACTGAGTCCAAATGGCAACATTAGCTAATTCTACGGGCAATTTCAGAAAACTGTCATTATATGTATGCATGCAACTGAAGAGTAGCACAATACTGAATGGCTTACTTAATCTAAAAAAATGTCTTCCTTGATTAAAGTTTAACTGATTTTGAAGTAAAAAAAAATCAGGTCATCTGAGATTTCTATTGCAGTGATGGAAAAACAGGTATTATTTCAAGATATTAATGATGCTAATATAAAACACTCCACTAGATGGTGGTATTGGACTGCTACACTGATGTAAAACTGAAAAGAAATCTGCTCAATAAGAGAAGGAATAGCTACTCATTTCTTCTTTATCTCTTATTCTATATATTTTTTAAAATAAATTCAAGGCATCCAGTTAGTAGAAGATAGATCTGTGTATGTTTCCATTTCATTGTCAATGAGCATTCAGCAGTATTCTGAGCACCTTAAATAAAGCAAAACAAGTTAACAGTTCAATCTCTTTTGAAGCAAGCTTGCTGTGACTGAAATGACAGCTCTCTGCTTGGGCAACGACACCCAATATATACTGAGAGCGGTGCTAATGGTGGCTCCAGGGTCAGAAGACTTGCTTGGCCCTGTGGGGCAAAGCCTACACTTGTCACTGGAGTCCATCTGCTCCACCAGCGAGAGTTTCTTCCGGATATTAGCCAACAGACATCTATACTGCCCTTCTGGTAGCCCCAGGCCACAGGCTTCCCTCCAGCCTCTCAACACTCTGTCTCTCTTCGAGGTCTTGGCATGAGCCTCCATGGGAAAGCAAAACAATCGTTTGTTAGCCTGACAGGAGGAATGGGAGAGGAGGCAAGGAATAAGCCAAGAGAAGGCGAGTGTCAAGTGTAGATGGAAACAGTGAATAGAAAAGACTTGAGAGGAGTGGGGCTGAAGGTGAAGACTGCATTCAGAAGCTGCCTGATTTGGTCACTGAAAGGCAAGTCCTTAAGAGTGATCTGAGTGCTAAACAATGGCAAGCAAGCCAACCCCTTTTCAGAGTGCCAAAGTAAAATAAAAAGCTTTTGCTTAACTTACAGGGTATTTGACACTTGTAAAAAGGAGGCGTCCTGTTTTGTCAGTTTTTACTGCTTCTTTACTGAAAATTTCATCAAAATCATCAATCAATCTCATGTTATGTGAAGATTGCACATAATGACTCATTCAGTTACACACTGATAGGATTAAACAGAGACTTTCATCACTACCTTCCCATACTAATCCTTCTGAGCTCCTCTAAAGATTAGTGCTATAACAGAGCAGCTGACACATTTTTTAAATGGTGAGTATACTGGTCCTGAATCCATTCTGTTTTATATCTTAATTATTTTAGGTGTAATTCTATTACTGCCCTTTCTTTCACTTCTAGCTTCATCAAATCTACCGTCTTCATATGCAGTTATTGTAATGAATAATAATACTAAATTTTAATACGTAAGGTTAAAAACATAAGCAGAGAGTGAACCTAAATAAAGTCCCTGAAAAGCACATACTGCTCTTTGTCTGACACCAAACCTCTAAATGTAGGTTATAAAATGACAAGGAGGTTTTCTTCATTTTCTCTGGCTCAAGTATTGTGACAGACAACAGGCTCCTAAGCATGTGCAGCTTTAAATTCAGAGTTTTTTGAGGCCCAAAAGAATGAGCGGATTATTACCGGCAGCCCATTAAAGGGGCTTAATGAGCACAGAGACTCAATTAAAGCTGAAATTACCCTCTCATCAAAGAGCAGCTCAACTGTGGACGAGGACAGGGAAATATGACCCAGACACACATGCATACACACACACACACATTTTTTGTTGGTACATATTACAATCAGCACCATGTACGCCAATACTTTGTGCAGAATCAATAAATAACCCTCAGTACAGGCTGCTGACAGTCTCACAGAAATCTCATAAATCTGTACAACAAATAGAGAAGGCAAACATTGGTGTAAGGGTCTGGCTAAAAGACATACATACACACAAGCGTGTGCACACACATGAACACACCCACACATGGGAAGCTCCATCAGAGAGGAGGGTTGAGGGCTTTAGCAGCTTGGCTCTACTCATTCTATTAATAAGAAGGATTCACATGCTGCCTCTGTGCTGGCGAAACAATGAAGGAAAAAGTCCTTTCACAGATGAGGCACAATACCCACGAATCTCCTTACGGAAGCAGATATTTTAATCTCCACCCCTTTTAAGGAAAATGTATACAAGTATTGATTAAAACAGTGTTTTATCATGAATGCAGGAAGATTCAGGTGATGTGAAACTATCCCCTACCTGTTGAACAGGTTATTTCTTGACACCATCCGCAAGAAGCCCGTTGGATCAGTGACTGAGTTAAGCTTGTTGTTGAGCTCCTCAAATTGTTGGTCCAACAAATCTCCTGCCTCACTCTCTGTCTCACTGCTCGAACACCCTCTGACAGGCACAGAAAGAGAAAGGGTTAGAGGCATCTGCAGTCATAGAAATACTGGCAACAAAGGGACACTTGAGCACATCGGAGAATTCAGAGACTAACATTGTTCTACTGCAGATAAATCAACTCCATGCTCTCAAGATCTGCCATAAATACCCACTATTCAACCCACGTACTTGGCCTAATTTCTCAGGCTTGAGCCCAGACCCTGATGATAAGCATAGTTAAGTCCTTTCATTATAATGCTGGTAAGACTGATCTAGTCCAGGGGGAGTCAACCGCCCCCACTCCACATTTACTCGCCACCACGCTCCCACATTTCTGTCTTCATGCCTGAGCCCTTTCTCTGGCGCAACTATGTCAAGTTAGCTAAAGCAGAAAGTCATCTTCTTGTTTTAAAGCTGCAAGATGAGTGCTCTGGGTCTTTTATAACCACAACAGTATCTCTCATGATCCTTTGCTGACATAGTAATCTTTTATAAAATCCTTACAATTTCAAGCTAATTATAGATAGATCCTCCAGATATGTAGAGCAAACATCAATGTACCTTTGGGAGATATATTGGATGAGGACTATAGTGCCATCTTAAACGATTAAAGACTTTCATCATGAACACCTAGATTTATGGTCAAATTTCGTCTCTTTCCACTTCCTTTATTATATTCTCTTTTTCGCCAGTGTGCTCTCCCCATTTTTCACTATCCCATTCATTTTGTCGCCACTCATTTTAGAGCGCTGCCTCCCTTTGTCTGCACTCCAGATAGTGAATGGGCTGGTAAGTGGTGCCATATTGTGCCTATCCAGGCGCAGTGGCGTGTATGCAACTTCCCATTGGAGTAGTAAATGAGCTGGTAATAGGGCAGGAGGGCTGAGCTGCCAGGGCGGTGGAGACTGGCACTGGGCAGACCAGCTGGGCACTATGGATCAAACGCCAACTAGACAAAACGTGAAAAGCAGTAATCGCCACTTATGTCAGTAGGCGAGTTTAACTTCGATACATCTCACTACATCTACCCTCAAGCCTCATTCCCTGTTGTCTGCTAAGTCTTTATTCGCTAGCCTCTGTTTCTTTGACAGTTTCCCATCGATTTTATCCCTGCGTCTCAACCTTCTCCCTTATTTCTGATACTGTCAGTAAACCTCTTTCCCCTTATTTCAGGTCCGCTGTTTGTCAGGTGGATTCAACATCTCAAGTGAGGCAAGGAGCTATTATTCAGTCTCATTTATTTCCACTAAGAAGACAGTGGACGGCTTTCAGTAGGTGGTGGAAGCCTGTCATCCCACTGTGCAATGGGGCAGAATAATGCTCTTTACACACAGATGCATCATAAAATAACTCCTCGGTTTGATTTGGGCCACAGCTTAGATGATAAAGCAGATTGTTTCTACACTTCCACCTGATGGCTGGTTAGCTTCTTAAGCTTCATAAGAAGTACATTAGTCTCTGACAGCTGCACTCTGTTCATTGAGTTTCTATCAAAACAATTTATGCAGAACCATTTTTATCTTACACGATTAAATGTGCATGGCATAATCCAATAAAATGATGTATAAATCTCACCTGCTGTAGTAAGACTCTACACCTAGAGCTTCCCGGGCACTGGCAATGTATTGCTCCAGCGAGGAGCCACTGACTGCTCCACCACCACCTCCCTCCTGAAAGTCTGACCCTCCTTCTGTCATACCCTCGCCCAGGTACACCTCATGAAACTTCAAGATGCCTGTGGAGACAGAAGAGACAGGGCAAAGATGATGAGCCACCTTAAAGTGTTTATGGACTGGAAGTTAAATAACAGACAATAATTGCAACCATTTCCAAACATCTTTCCCTAATATACTTCTATTACTGTCGTACAACAGGAGAAATATTGGATCGTTTCAGCAGACCTGCGAGTATGGCTACACGGAGCAGTGTATTTGTGGAGCCAAATGAATGAAACAAACAATATTCAATAAAAGATAAGAGTAGGATGCCTGTGCCATCTGGTGCTTGCCAGATGATTCTCAGTACAGAAGCACAGACTGTATGTGTGTGTTTATGGGTGCATTACTGCTGTGTAAGTCCATGTATTCTTATGCAAGTTTGATATTGGATGCATCTGAATAGATGGTCTTTGAGCACCTCTTGCTTACAGCTGCACATTTGGGTTTGAATGCTACAGAATTCACCCAAATGAAGTAATCATGGATTTAGTCACCCTTTTTTTATTGACTGCACTCAAGTGCTGGCCATGCTTGAGCACCAGCTGGATGCCAAGGAATGCCAGGAAGTGACAGACAGACGATTAGTGAGCAAGTGGCTCCCTCGTAGCCTGAGGCGATATTTAACGCTTTGAAGATCTACACTGTTGTCCCTGTTGTCTTCTTCCTGCTTGTGAGACTAGTGCTGGGGGGCCATGTTCATCTGCTTGCCTAGGAGCTGGTTGTGATCAAATGTTGAGACCCTTTGGCATGGGGGGAAAAGTCATGCCTCCCATTTCCTGCCTTTATAGCAGAGACCAAAAGGTGACTTAAGTACAGCTAACAGCATAACAACAATGGGAGTCATGTGACATGTACTGTAGTTACAGCTTTGTCTTTTCTCTTGTGAAGCTGGAATTTCACCAGTCGAACAATAAGCTCATGTGTGTGGGCTGCAACAAAAGAGGCAGAAATGGATACATGTATCTTTGCCATTGGTAAGCAATCGCACAATACAACAAAAATAAATAAAGGAAGCGAAGCAACAAAAATAAAACGACTGAATTGAAAAAGATTAAGATTATATTTGGACTTAGTTGAGCTTTCCTGCTGATGCATGGGAAGATGTTCCCAGTGTTGTTTGGCTGTGTCTTGATTCTGTCATTATTAATTAGCATGGTTCGCTGGCAAATTATTTCTGGGCTGAAAAGCAAGGCAGGGGGCACATCTTAGCTGTGGAGTGGCAGGTGGCACTGCCACTTGGTGTCAAATCTGGACTTCCTACCCCCTGCCTGCTGAAAATAAACCTCAAGGCACTAAGCCTTTTAATATGCTTTCATTTGAGCGAGTAGGCAAATGCATGCATTCATCTGTAGCTGTTTTGATTTTGAAGTTAAAATTCACATGACTTTACCCGATTTAAATTAAATGCTCATGTCACAAAAACAATTACACTGTATACTTAACCAGCAATAACAGGAAGTAAGGGTGGCATTTCATCATGAGCAGAGTCGAACATTTACCTGCTCCTGGAGCCAGCAGCCAGCTGTACAGGTAGCCTGCAGCCATAGAAAAATAAAGCACCAAAGCCCTCTGGCTGTTGACACTGTCCAAAATGTGCTCCACTGTTACTGGTGTGTAGGGATCGGAGTCCTGTTGGCCTGTCTGCCTCTCCACCAGGAGATCGGCAAAGGCTCGAGTGCGACCCCGCTCTGCAACTGCCAGCGCCTCATCATGGTGACCTGTGGTGTATAGAAGTCAACGATTAAAAGCCAAAGTAGCAATTCTGTTGCGCGCATATGGAAGCAAAAGTTAACTTGAAATCTGCATGAGACATGAATTTAGAAGAAATAACTGCTGGCTCACCAAGGCTGACGAGGACCCTTTGGAGAGCCTGGTAGCAGGAGGTTTGCAGGTCAAACAGTGACAGTTTGTAGTCTGTACTGTGCTGGGCTTCATGGCGGATGGTCTCAAACAGAGCAGATGCACGGTAGAGCTGAGGATAAACAACAGCAACATTTTCAGACATTAAAAAAGTAAAGTTACATCATAACTTTATACTTTTCATTGAGGCCTGAGAATGAAACTACGTATCTAAAAATATTAAAAACACTGCCGATACCATGGGTTTAATTTAAACTGGCAAAAACAAGCTGTTTGTGTATGCTGTAGTAATGCTGTAGTAATACAACTTGAATAATATCCTGCCTAAAATGTTTGCCAGTTGTTGTTTGTATACATGCTCAGGTTTTCCAAGAGGAATTTTGGCCACTAGATGGTAGCATCCCACCTCCCAGTTTCATCACTTATAGGACATTTTATTTCTGTTTCCCACCCTTCCAAGGAAAGAGCTGTAAAGTAGTTTGGATGAATGGCCATCACACACAGACATGCGCTTTCTTCAGCTCCTATTTGCCTGGAACTGGATAAGCTTAAAAAAGTTGTGCATCTTTATAAAACAAGCACTTATGAACAAAGACTGAGATTTCATTATAGACCTATCTGTTTTTGGATGGTTCTACTCAGTGTCAGACATTAGTTTGAGGGAACGAGAGAGACAATAGAAAGGTGGGGCAGCAGGGAATGTTGCACATTGGCCAAGCAAAGCTGATCAGAACTGCTGATTCATGTGAGTTTTTATTGATTTCCTATTTTCTACACCTATAGCAGCCCTGTAGGATGACTGGGACTCCTACAGAGCCACTCACCACGAGTCCAGGGCCAGCAGACAGCGTAAACCATTCACTGGTTGACCATAGTTGGTACAAAACAAAGAGCAGCAGTCGAGAAAATGTTACTTGTCAGAATTAAAAGGATTTTATCTGCACTGTGGCTTTGAAAGATTAAAGAGGGAGCGTGGACATTTCTTGTAAGCACAAGTATACAGCATGTATACACTGAGGCTGGTCTGGTATATGCCAAGGTCACACAGGAAAGTGTGTCGGAGGGAGTGAGGGAGGGGATAGATGACCAAAAATCCTGTCATTTCTGCAGTGCTAATGCAAGATACAGAGGTGCTAGTCTCAGGCTGATTGCGCCAATAGGACTCTGGGCTGTGGTGTTGAGTAAATCCGTTAAGATTGCAGACATCCCATTATGATTTTAAATAATTTCTCACGTTGCCTTTACTGTGGCCTGACCCTTGATGGCACAAATAAAATAGAAACTATCCCAAATGTGCTGCGTTCACTGTGACTCGGTTGGCTGTAGTGTGAGTAAAATCTGAAGCTGCTGAGTATTTGGACAGCACTCCCCTTATTCTACAGACTCTGACATGGCTTTTATCATGAATGTTTACTGAATGTCGATATCAAAACCAGTTTGTAATGTGATCGAAGTTTGATACACGTGTACCTCGGATGATTTTTATGAACAACCTCTCTGGTGAAGATTCATCATCTGTGATCTTGTTGATATCAGATGCTGAGGCTTAATCTACAGCAGACCAATGATATTTAGGGAAGCAGGAATTTATTGATTTACGCTTGCTGAGTTATAAATGTGAGTGCCTCTCAGAGGGAGCAGGCACTGCTGAAATAGCTGATTAGAATCAGGACACGTCAATCAGAGAGTCATCGTGAACACTAGGATCATGGCTTAGGTTGCAAAATACAATTACGTTTAAATACATAGGGATTAGAAACAAGAGATCAAGTACTCCAATTCTGCACCTATTGCTGTTTTAGAAATTTAAATACAAGCCTTTACATTTGAAATATAAAGTGGGTCAGGTATTTACCAAGGTTATTTGTACCGACAGGCCAGCTCATAAATAATCATTTGATCTATACTATAAGGACAAAAGTGTCCTTTCCCACTACCAAGTCACCCTGAGGGCTATGAGTCAAAAACCTTTTGAAAATAACTGTGGTATGCAGGTAAAGAAGTGGATCTCAGTTAAGCATGCAGCAGAAAATATTTTGCATAGGTTACTTAGAATAATATTTAGCTTTAATTAAACACAAATTCCTCAATAAAAATCACGAGTGCACAGGCTCTGCTGTAGTCGCCACCTTGGTTCAGTCTGTTTTTTTCTAAGCTCTTTTAACAGATAATTGCAAACAGACAAAGTTACTTTTTGAAAAAGTATGATGCAGGACCGAAAAACAAAAGCTATCTGGGTCACATACATGAAAGTCGTGCGCCTGTATCATAAGAAATGTTTTGGACTAGATTTTAAAAATGAAGCCAGCTGAAAAAACCTCCCTACAGACACACGTGACAGCCACTGCTGTTGGCTGACTGTCAGACTTATGTGTGGATACACCAGCCAAAAAAAAAAATCAAATCATGAGTGTATGGATAGCTTGCAAAGAGAGATGTTAAAGGGATATTCCATGCTTGCCAGGTGGGCAGTGGGCTGAGAAGAAGTGGATATGTATGCAATGCAGAGGTTTAGGGTTCCCGAGACCATACACACTGATACACTGATCGTCTGTCTGCTGAGATGACAGCATCTACCAGCAGCGTTGTTCAATAGTTAGAATCATCCCTCTCTTTTTTCCCACTGATGTTTTCACTCCTCTGGGCTCTTCTTTTCACCATAAGGTTATTACTAAAAGCTTATTTCCAACCCTT
Organism: Pseudomugil gertrudae; assembly: GCA_037177535.1. Taxonomy (NCBI): domain Eukaryota; kingdom Metazoa; phylum Chordata; class Actinopteri; order Atheriniformes; family Pseudomugilidae; genus Pseudomugil; species Pseudomugil gertrudae. Next base: position 17,850,966 of record JBAMHV010000012.1, read on the forward strand.
TTATGTGTTTGAACATCTACCTCCATCTCTCATTTGTAAGCTTTACCAATCTCTTTCCAACAGAAGTGGGTTTATAAGAGGTCAGTTTTAACTACAAGGGGTGGATTTGCTGGAAGGAGTCCAGATTGAAGAGAGGAGATGAAAAGAAAAGTGAGTCAAGGTGACTCAAGGCAAAAAAAAGTGGAAAGGGCGGGAGATACTTTACCTGATGTTGGGCCTCCTCCAGATTCCCACTGGCCCATAGTGAAAGCCCCAGACGATGGCGGATCTTCGCCTCGTCCTCGCGCCGAGCCAGCTGCTCTGCAAGCCGCAGGCCTGTCAGAAGGGGAGGCAACAGGAACAGATGAGAGAGTGAAAATTATTCTGAGCAGACTGATTCTTATGTACCTTTGCGAGTAACAGATGTAAGCATAGCGTGGTACTGATGTTCTGACAGTGAACAGGTTTGGGTATTTGGCCGCGTTTGTAAGAAACTGCTCTTGCACAGAGTCTAAAACAGACACGCGGCTTTGGCACAGGGGCAGACTGTTAGAGCACTAATTGGGCTGCATAGAAATCGATGCAAAGGATTGACTCGCTGAACAAACACAAATACACAAGTAATGCTTGCATTAAGGAAGCCACACAAGATCACAAAGTTGTCAACAAATATTTGCAAACAGCCTGATGAGGTATTAATCAACTGCATGCAAACACAGAGCTAAAGTTGAGACTTTATGGATCTTTTGAGTTGCCTGGGATGACGGGTGATGTGCGAAATTTGCAGGTGTGTGTGTCTAGGTATGTATGTTGAGTATGTGTGCCTATGTCATTTCACCTGGCGAGCACACAGTTTGTTTTTTACTTCCAATCCCTCAGGCAGTGAGACGTGTCACATCTTTGCATGTGTCCCCAGTCTGCCTGCAGAGTACTCGGTTCTGCCCAATTACAGAGATGAAAATGCCACAACACAAAGGACAATGATGAAAAAAAAGAACGTTCTGGGCCACACATCATCCACATGGTGCTAAACACACAGCAAGCATTCTGTAGTTTACAAAGGCTAATGCTCGTGCACAGTCTCGCTTAACACACGCTCTGTATTTGCAAGTCTATTCTTTCCGCTGCATGTGTGATGGAGGGGTCGAAACAAGCTTTTGGTCAGAGAAAGGAGAAGAAACTGGGCCAAGCCAACCTAGTCTGAGTCTGCTTTTCTCTGCTTTCCTGGAAAACTGTCTGTGGCCAGACCAGATAAGCCAAGAACAGAGTGTGACCTGAAAAAGCAGCCTATTCCGCAAGTCCAGCAACACCACGCAGCCATAGACTTCATGGCTCCTCCATAGTCGGCAGCCTTTGAAGCTGAGCCTGCAACGGCCTACCCTCTCTCCTTATCTCTCCACACACCCTCCCTCAGCAGTCTGCCCTCTTCCCCCATACATCTTCTGCACTCTTGTACCTCCTCTTCTCATCTCTGCTTCTGTCTCTGCCCCTCTTTGCTCTCTACCTGTTTCATCTTTACCGTGGTGGCAGTGCTTGCGGGGACTCTGCACTGCTTAGGGCTCATTAGGCGCTAGAGGAAAAGAGAGGAAACAGATCTAAATTATCCTTTTCATTCGCTGACAGCCTCACCCCTCACTCATCTCAACCCCAGTTCTGAGCCTTTCATCTGCACATACACAAGCGTGCACATGAATGCGCTCACACAAGGCTATTCTTTCTCCAAGCCGTTCCATGATAGTTCTTTATGATCAAGCCTGAATGTCAACCGACTCTATGTTTTCTTTATTCTCAAACTGACAGTGAAATAATACATGTGAATTATGACTCATGCTGATCTGTCTTTCCTCTCCTGCCTGCCATCCTCTTTTTCCTCTCTGTCTTCTTCCCTGCCTAACTCTCGTATTCCCTCTCTTCTCCTACTCTGTATCATTCAGTGTCTGTCACTGTCACTGTGTGTGCCTTTAGTGTGCCCGGCAGGCACAGTCACGTAGTGGCGGCTGACATGAGGATGTGGCCGTGGCTGGCTGCACCCTGAAGAGCAACTGGAGAACACTTTAAAGGCCACTTGACAGCCGGGTGAGAGATTGTCTGCAGACACCAAGGCCCATGCACCTTTGATTTCAGTTACAAGCCATACACCCAGACTTTACATACACATCACATGTACAGGCATTTTGCTGAAAGCAAATAACCTGGCATGTACCTGACACACAGCAACAAAGTGCCCTTTGATCATAACTATATGTGGAACAGTCAGCAGTGCATGTAATATCACTGAAGAATAAGGATGACAGTGTCCAATTTCAGACTCCACTGGGAGAAGACGATGCTAGTGTTGCACCAGGTTATGGAGATAAAAAGCGTCACAATTGAGCCCCAAATGACAAAACAAAGATAGCGAATAAGATACAGTACAAAACCTGGCTCCACTTACCCACTGATCAGAAATGCAAAGCTGATCAGAAGCAGGTTACTGAGAGTTTGTAAATATATTAAATGCATTTTGGATAGACCTTAAATCAGAGATGTCCAGTTACAGTCCTGAATGGGCCACTATCCTGCAGGTTATAGGTGTTTCCCAGCTTCAACACACCTGATTAAATGGAATTGACATCAAAAGACAAGCAGAACTTGACAAGCTGTAAAGGAAATCCATTTCGTTTGAACACCTATAACCTAAAGGATAATGGCTCTTGAGAAGAGACATTGAAAATCCCTGGATTAAATCCTGCTAAAGTGTATTATAGATTTCTAGTGAAGGGGAAAAGTCAGTTATGAGCACATGTTGACACTCTGCTTGAGTTAATATGTATAAACACCTCTCTCAGAACCTTTCCATATGAACAATATTTAAATAAATAACACCCACACTAGTTTTAACATCATCTTCATAGTTAATAATCATTGCTATAATAGGTGTTGTCAGTTTAACTAAGCTAGGACATGACCAAAGGAGTCTTTCAGTTTTCAAATTGTAATTCTCTGAATACAGCATCATGCAACCCTTGTGAAAACTCTTTCTGTGAATAGTTAAGCTTTGACCTGATTTCTATACAGTATAAATGTGAAGCAGACTTATTTCTTTTATATTTAAAAAAATGCTCTTTTCAATTGCTTTCAAAATAGCTAATGTAGAAATGGGCCAGGAGAAAGATTTTTGCACCCCGTGTAAGTACTGTCTTAGATATGCATTATGCCCTCTTTTATATGGTTTGTGTTAAAGTTGTGAGTGCTGTGGGGTTTTGCCCTTTAGTCCTTCTAAAGTAATCTACTGTACTTCAGTGAGATTGCTGAGTCATGCACTACCATTTTCAATATAGTTTGATAGATTTTATAGTTATTTGAAAAGATTATCTTAAAGTCAAGGTAATCATTTTTCACCTTCAGCTTTAGTTTTCTTAAAAATAATAAAATGTTTTAGAATTTCTTCTCATATATCTGATTTATCCTTCCTGCATCACCTGATGCAACCCAAATAAAACCAGCCTGACTTACTATAGTAAGTATAAATTTGACCAGCATTGTTTATTTCCCTTCTTTTTTAATCTTTTTGCCAATTGTGGTAAACTGTTTAACATAGTTGGAATTTCTAACTCCACAGAAATGGTCTCTGCCTTTCAGGTTGTAAGTATTAGCTTTTCTATGTTAGCCTTTCCCAGCTTATTATCCGGCATTATTTCCCAATACAGAAGAAAAATCAAATGCACGGATATATAAATACACACAGAGCAATTTAGAAGTCACATGATTTCAACAGTATCTGTACTAGTTTAGTTCTGCTTCTGTTTCCCTCCTTCCAATTAGTCTTTTTTGGGAAACATACACACACTCACAAAAGGAAAAAAAACTCAAGCAGCACAGCATGAAAAGTAGAAAACCCAGCAGTAGAAGAAGAAAACAATGGAAAAAAAAATTAAAAAGAAAAAAAAAACATGCCAACATTTCAGTTTGGGTAGGTTGGCCAGAAATAATTGGCTGTCAAGGACGGTGAAAGCCCTGTTCTTTTTCAAAGCCAAAACAAGGAACAATACAAGGGCAGTGCAGGGGACAATATGGTGGCTACAGAATGGCCTCTAGCCTTTGTTTCCATTAAAGCTCAACAAGCAGGCCAGCAGCAAGCGTTTGGGCTACAGCAGACCTGGCTCACTCCAACAGAGTATAGGGAGATTTATTCTGGTCTTTATCCTTAACCCCCTGCACGGTGAAATAAATGTCTTCTTACTGAAGATCCCATTTGCTTGGGTTCAAACAGGGTGTGGGTTCTAACATGCTGGATGTGCTTGACCGTGGAGTCTGTTAAAAAACACGGGACAGGCTGGCCGTGTGGATACTTAGCTCATATCCATGCATGCATCCACTTATCACATCCTCAGTGACAAAAAACCCCTCCCTGTGCCGTCACTGACACAATCATTTTTTGAGAACCCAAGCTGCAGGTTTTTAGTTCTCCATAATCTGTTGGGGGACAATGAAGCGTGCAAAGCAAGAGTCTGACAACCACTGTGCAAAGAGATTCATTTGGCAGCTTGCTGCAAAGACCCCTCTGAGAAAGCAGATATAGAGGTGTGGAAAAACAGCTAGCAGTAAACAGCAGAAATACTTTGGCAGCATTCTGATAGGTTTGCACAGACATACACACAAATGCTGGTGTACCTATACAGCTCAGAAGACAACACAGATGCATATTGCTCACACAATCCCCTTGTGCACGTATAACACATAAGTACAAAAGCCTAAACACACACAAACACACACATGCACTAATAAAAGTGTGGCAAAGGCTTAGCAATAAATAGGTTCTGAATTTCATATTCATGAATTCACAAACTCTAAGCCTATCAGCTCAGGCAACAAAAGGAATCCTCTCCCCTGCTCCCCTTGACTCACTCACCTTCCTGCAGGTACATGACAGCTTGCGAGTAGTTTTGCAGTGCGTGGTGAGTTCTCCCCAGGCTGCCATAGGCCAGAGTTTTGGCTGCCAAGTCATTAGTTTGAGCTGCCACACTTAGGTGCTGTTCTTGGAACACCACCGCTCGTTCGTAGTTTCCTAGCGATTCGTAAGTAAGGCCCAGGTTGCCGTAGGCTCGAGCTTGCCTTGTGGTGCTGCCTGCTTCTTCAGCAATCTCCAGGTCACTTTGGTGGCATCGTAGAGCCGTCTCATACTCTCCCATTGCTTGATATACAGCACCCAAACCGCAGCTGGCATCGCCCTCAAGTAATCGGTCCTGGGTATCACGGGCGATGGCCAGTTGACGCTCCAAACAGGAAATAGCCTGCTCGTAGTTGCCCAGTTGACTGTGGAGGGCACCAAGCTCACCGTAGGCCTGAGCCTTGCCACCGCACTCTCCTAGCTCATGTGCCACAACAAGCCGTTTCTCAAAACACACCAGAGCCTGCTGTAGATTTCCCATAGCCCTGCAGATGAAAACAGTGATGTGTGTAAGCTTACAAAAGAAGACAGAAAATCAAGACACACCTTTCATTTACATTTTTTGTAAAAACCAATTAATACTGGGGTATCTTTCAATCCACAACACTAAAAATGTATCACTACTTGTCCTTGTGTTTCCAGGAAAATAAACTCTTTCCTTAAACAGAAGCATGACTAATCTCAAATAAAAAGATTTACTTTACATCTTAGCATTAATCACTGCTGTAACATAAGCTAAGTTGTTTGTGAATGCCTCTATGTGAACATTTAAACATGAAGTGAAACTTAAACTGTTAGGAAGGTTAAAGCTATTTGTCACACTTTAATATGATATAGATAAACCTTCCTTCCATCTGAATATTTCAATGGTAAATGGTCTTGTACTTGTATAGCGCTTTTCTACACATCAGTGCACTCAAAGCGCTTTAACACTATTCGACA
>JBAMHV010000012.1:17856916-17877077 GCA_037177535.1 Pseudomugil gertrudae
CCTGAGCCGGGATTTGAACCGCTAACTTGCCGGTTAGGAATTGACCCGCTCTACTACATGCGCCACAGTCGCCCCCAATGGCCTTCAAAGACTTCAAAAAGACTTCATTTACAGTCACAGACATGCTGACTATTGCTGGATGATGATTCAAATGGAGCATTACATAAATAAAAAGGCCTCAGCTTAATTAATGTTGTGTGATGATGTATTTGCTTGACTGAGAACTGCAGGAAGATTAGAAGGGTTTTTTATGTGGTGTCTATTATTCCAGTCTGAACCCATGCATGGCAAATACAGCTGTGTGCAATTGCTATGGTGCCTTGTTGATGTCACACAATATGAAGAAAAATCCTCTCAGAAATGAGGGCTTTTTAGTTTGCAGTGTAGTCTCCCTGGTTTGTATCAGTTCTTGAAGGCATGAGGAGATAGGAGGAAGAAGAGACATGAGATGCAATAAAGTGTCTGGAAGAAACTTTGCCTTCTCTACTTTCAGACATGTGTGTCAAACTACTTTGCATACAGATAAGGACAGGCTACAAAGCTACTGCTGACACAGGTAGAAATGCATTAGAAAGGTGTCTCTGATGACGGGTGCCTTGATATGCTGCACAAATCATATGCAAACTGCTTTGATTACAAGTAAAAACCCCAGTAAACATGGCTATTCACAACAACATTCAAAGTTCTTCTAAAAAATACTGACTTAAAATAAAATTCCAGATTTACCTGTGACCATTGCCTAGGCCTCTGTATGCTTTCTCCTGGTCCTGCATACGATTAAGGCTCTGTGCCACTGATAAATACTGGTCATAATACTTGATGGCTTCCTCAAAGTCTCCCAGAGCCTCATAGCAGTCTCCCAGGTTTCCATAGGCCCTGCCCCGGTCCATTACTGCTTCATTTCCGCTCAGTTGTTGCAAAGTAGCAAGCTGTTGCTCCAAGTAGCCAATAGCCTCCTCCATAACCCCAACATTCATTTTAGTGATACCCATATTTCCATACACCTGGGCCTCAACAACAGGATCCTTCAACCGTCGGCCAAGCTCTAACTGCTCTTCGTAGCTTTTGAAGGCCATGGCATACTTTCCTAAGGCCATATAGACAGCTGCCAGGTGGCCATGGGCTTTACACTCTCCTGGCACATCACCAAGCTCTTGATAAACCTCTAGCTCCTGAGTGTGGTAGCCCAGGGCTTTGTCATATTTTTGCACAAGTCTATAGGTGGCCCCGAGGGCGGCATATGCACAGGCCTCCATCCTTCGCTCCTTAACCTGGAAAAAGAAAATTCCACCTTATCAGTAGGATGTATAAAATAGAATGATATGGAAACTGTATCTGCTACTTTTATCATACATATTTAGAAAAATACATATAAATAAGCGGCCTTACCTGATGAGCTAAAGCCAGTTGTTGTTCATAAAACTGAATGGCTCCTGTCACATCCTTTTTACAGACAAATATATCTCCAAGATTCCCTAGAGCTCTGAAGCGAGCCTGAGGATTGTTCAGGGATTGGGCCAGTGACAGCAAGTACTTCTGGCATTCCTCTGCCTTAGTAAAGTCTCCTAGCGCTTTGAAAGCCAAGCCAAGGTTACAGTATGCCTTAGCCTGACTCAGTTTGTCATGAAGGTCCTTGGCCAGAGCGAGGTCTTGCTCATAGTATTTCACAGCATCCTGGTAGTTGCCCAAGCAGTAGTGGGCATAACCCAGATTGTGACAAACTTTACCTTCACTCTCCATGTCTTGAAGTTCAGGAGACAGTTGGAGGTACTGCTCATAGTAGGGAACAGCCTGAGGAAATTCTCCTCGGGAGCAGTGAAAGTTCCCCAAGTTGCCCAGAGCACGTGCCTCACTCTGGACATCTCTGAGCTCCCGAGCTATGTTGAGGTGATTCTGGTAATGCTGCAGAGCTCGGTCGTGGGCACCCAGGGCTTGGTAAGCCACAGCTAGGTTGCCATGGGTGGATGCCTGCGAGGCCCGGTCATTGACTTCCATGGAGATCTGAAGCTCTTGGCGGTGGTAGCGAACAGCCTGGTCAAAGGTTCCAAGGGCATTGTAGGCATTGCCCATGTTACCATACGCCCGGCCCTGTGCAGCATAGTCATTTAACTCCTGAGCAATGGCCAGGTGTGTTTTGTGGAGTTTCAGTGCAGTCTCATAGTCCCCCTTCATTTGGTGGATTATGCCTGTGAGGAGGGCAGAAAGACAAAGAGAATGAAGTTAAAGACCCACTTAAAAGAAAATTGGAACACAGTAAAAATCCAACTGCCACGTCAGCACTTTGAGTTAAATACAAGTCATTTGATTGCTAAACATGCTCTCTGAGCCATCTGTTCTCTGCTTACACAACACACTCACCCACAGAACGATGGCCATTAAAATGTAGTACAATCAAACAGTTACTACAACACCAAAATAGGATTTTTGATTGCTTTAACTGTCTGTGATGACTGTTTTTTCCAGGGATTTTACCAAAAACCGACAACTTTTCCACATGGATGGAAACAGCTTTGAGAGACCAGAAAAACGAAGACAGTGTAAATAAAAAAAAAGGGTGGAGCGTGAGAGAAGTGCATAAAAAGCTCAGCAAACAACTTCAGCTCAAAAAAATCTGATAAATGTGAATAAACTATAAATAATGGAGAAGTCAGGGGCTATTATATCAGAATATCATTATATCAGAAATAATATCATCCTGTGAAAAATAATAGCTTTACGCCACAACCAGGCAGCCATCTGGCAAACACATCTTAGTGACTAAACAAATGTGGGCCCACACTTGTATACTAATGCACTCTGAGAAATACATAGCAGACAGTAGAGAGAGATCAGATCACATCTATGGTAGCTGTTCTTCCTTATAAGATTCCCTACTAATTTCTATTTGGAAATAGTCACCATGCTCTCAATGATACTCAAAGCACAGATAATATCAAAGTTTACTGAGAAATTATGCTGCATACTGCTGGATAGAGAGACAAACCATTTGCAGGGGGAGATACACAAAACATGCTGATTATCTTTGTTTTGCTGCATTAGAGTTAACTAATGCCCCAGCAGGATGTTGAAAACTTCCACTGATGGTGTACATGGGATGAGAGCAGTTCTGATGTCAAAGTCGGTGAGAACCAGGGATGCAGAGGGCCTCTGTGTCCTTGGTGAGTAAGGGGTATGAGTGTTAGTCACCATAATTTGTTTTCATATAAAACCTGCCACATTATGTGCCTACATAAATAACAGGTATGGAACCAAACACAGAGCTGCATGGTGGTGTGGTCGTTGTTTCAGTGAGCGGCCTCATAGCAAAAAGAGCCTCAGCTTAGAAAGTGCCTTTCTTTGTGGCGTTTGGATGTTCTCCCCGTGTTAGTTCCCACAGGGTACTCCAGCTTCCTCCCACTGTCCAAAGACATGCATGTTAGGTTGGGGTCGATGGGTTATTCAAATTTATCTTTAGGTGTGAATGTGTGTGTGACTAGTAGTTTATCTGGTTATCTCCCTGTGCTGACCCTGTGATGAATTGGTGACTTGTCTTGGGTATACCCTGCTTCATGCCCAATGATTGCTGGGTTTGGCTCCAGCTACCCATGATTCAGCATTAGACCAGCAGTACAGAAAATGAATGAATGAAACATAACGCCTAAGCAACTGCAGGAGTCACATGATGTGGTTATGCATTGCTTGTGTGATTCATTCCTTCATTTTCTGTACCACTTCATCCAATTCAGCGACACAGGGAAGCTAGAGCCTATCCCAGCAATCAGCTGGTGAGAGGCGGAGTACACCTAGATAGTTTGCTAGTACATCGTTTCGCTACATCATCAATCTATCACTGAAATGTAAAGTAGTAGAACAATTAGACTAAATCTGATGCAGCTGGATGAATTCTTTAAAACAGAAAATCAGACCAGGATTTAGCAAGTAGCACAGACCTGCTGACAAAGTGAAAGGTGATATGACCTCCAGCAACCCTGTAGTCATCATTTTATGACCCTGAAGAGCTAAGACTATGGAGTATATGTGTAGAACACATTACATGTGCTCTGATAAAGATGAAGCTCCATTTGCAAGTTACACAAGAAAGACTAAATTGATCAGATCCATAAAAATAATAATGAAGATAACACAGATATTACACATGATAGGTGTCTATTCACACCAACATCTTTCACACCTTGGGAAAATTCCTCTTTGTCTATATTTGGAGACTGGAGGCATGTTAAGATTCATAGCAGGCTAGGAGAAGGAACACTGACAGCTACAAAGTCACTCCCAAGGTTATGCTTTCCCCAGTGGATGCTGATGTCACTGAGGACATAATGCCTACTGATGTATTACCAGGAAACATGTTCCATGCTGCAGGCTAAAATTGGATCTTGGGCTCGGCAATGGACGCAGGGGTGCAGCAGACAAGCTGGACGAAGGCAGGGGGAGCATGGTCAGGTTTCAGGTTGGGATTTGGAAGACGCAGCCAAAAATTGCCATAAGCCTTAGGCTATGCCTGGAGCCACACTTTAAACAAGGTTTCTATGCCCTCCCGTATGGTAAGAGGATTTATGATGCCCTGTGGGAGTGGTGTCCTGCAGAACAGCAGATAAAACAATTCCAAACATGACAGGAAATACTGCTGGAGCATAAGATTAGAAATTAGGAGTGATGGTTTAGGTAATGCAGCCATAGTGGCATGCTGTCCAAATCAAAATGGCCCAAACAAAGTATGAATACGCTGACTCAGTCTAACCTCTGATTTGAATTCATGTCCATGGTATTTTGTAAATTTACCAAGTTTTGCCAGCCAAAACAAAATTACTGGTATGGCTCAATTAGTCTTCTTTTTCCTCACAGGTTGATAAAAAAGAAAGCATTGAGATACTTTTATACAAAGGCCTATCTACTCCCCCATGACCAAAAACATTAAAAGCATGACAGTGTGTTGTCACTTCTCATTACACAGCTGGCTTTACATCGAGGGATCTGCTGCTCTGATGACTTTGAGGGATGGTGCTGTGCTCCGAGTAAATCACTGTGTCATTCTTCGAATAGTGAAGGTCCACAGTGTTGCTGCTTCCAGCGAACTAAGAAGATTTCACCAACAATGCTGCTGCTGCTGGGGGTGATTTCAGGAATACAGCAGAGATGAGCAGCCTGAGCTCAAAGGAAGGACCAGGATGTCCCTCCACATAGAAAATCATTCTCATAATTTATACTGATGTTGGAGAACATGTGACACTGTGTTCAGGGGAAGTTCTGAGCTGAACATTCAAAATATTAAGCTGGGGATTTAATTAGTCAAATTATTTATGTAATGATATATTACACTTGATAGTTAAGTCTTTAAAAGCAAAATAAAAGTATATATTTGAATACAATATGCAATTATTATAAGAAGAACAAACATATGGAGAATATGTGTTAATATAATAATAGCTTCAAAGGATGATTAATGAATGACTTTTTCATAACAGAAAATATCAAAAGATGACTTCCAAAAAAATGAATTGAGTTGATAAAACTACATTTCAGCATTATTTGAGTGCATCTTATTCACCAAAGTAGTGTATTTTATACTCTGTTGATTGACAAAGTGAAGTTGAGTGGACTGAAGCAACACATATCAGATCTTCCTGGGGTCTGAATGGCCGGAGTTGGAGGGCTCTAAGCTTAAGGTACCAAATCCTCACTTGCAGACACAGACATCTCCTGCTGCCTGACTAACAGAGACACAGGAAGGAGGCAGCTATAAAAGGACGAGGCCTGGATAAATGGATGGATGCTCAGCAGGTGGTCTGCCAACAAAAACAACACAGCCCTTCAGCTGATCTGCTTTCTTTTCAGCTCCTACTGACCTTCACCTTTCTTTTAGCTGACTAAACCCACAGCCTCAGTACTGTCCACATGCGACATCTGATTCCACCTCTTGCTTAAAGAACTGTGTTCTGTCTTGACATTTTGTTAAACTTGAGCAGATTGTATTTCATGCTGAATTTGCAGATGTCCTGGAAAAAGTGCACAGTTGCTTATTAAACAAGAATGCTACAGCTCTTTTGTGTAATTTAACAGCACTGTAGTGACTGGATAAATAGCCAAAGCCGATGAGCTGAACAAGGACTATGACTACATTTCACAGAAAACTCTAGTCCAGTTTTTGGCTCGGACCCCAGTCATAAGATTAAGGAGGCCTTGAGAGGGGAGACAGAGCATCTGCTAGTTTTCCAACAAAAAGAAATTTGAGGCCAGGTTAGAAAGCTCCACCAGCCGACTGATGTTTCACAAGCAGCACTTTTCTGTCCCTGTGCTTCTTTTGGTAGCCAGCTTGCAAAGCTGAAGGCATCAACTTTAGATACATGTACTTTTTGTACATCTTTTAAGCACTTTCCCTGTCTACCTTCTCATAGAGTTCCTTCCATCATCCTGTCTGAGCAATTAGGCTCTCTAAATTCCACAGCAAACTCAGGCCTCCCATGCTCTCATTCCTGCTCAGACTAATAATATATCTAGACTCTGCTCTGTTTCCAAAGGCTTAGACACTAAAACAGAATAATCTCTATCCTTCATAGCTCTGGGCAAGTCTGTCCCTGTCTGTGGTTTGTTCCAGTCACAAAAATAAATTAATAAATGTTATTTAAAAAAAACAACGACAACAATAATGCTGACAAATGACTAGATTTATGTACACACACAACCATAGTAACAAGATTATTTATTATTATTATATTTTTTCTGCCTCTTTATATGCTCCTCACTCCAGAAACACATCAATATTGTTACATCTTTTTTGTAATAAGATGCTGATGAGCCCTGGATTACTATTTAACTCCCAACAAATATAAAAATGGAAAACTTACATATACATCAAGTATGGTACAGAAGCTGGAAATCTTGTCAAAGTCATACTCACTTGCATGTTAGAAAATACATAATGCTAAAAATATAAATTCAAAGTGTTGCTTATTAAGATCAGACACTATGTCAATATGCATTAGCAGTCATTTCCCAGTTTTATGAGGCCAGTGACAATAAGCTCCTCTGAGCACATTTTCTGATTCTGCATTCATTTCTGACCCCCCTCTCTGTTGTTTTCTTCTCTCTGTTGCTTTTGTTTTTGTGAACATCAGCAGAAAGCCTTCCCTAGGGATGCTGGATAAAAGGAAGGAAGACAGAGAAAAAAGCTTAATTAGGACTTTTGCCTCCCAAACCCCTCCAGCTGATGGAGTCAACCTTTCAAGTGACTTCTTTGAGACATATGGTCAAACGAGGAAGTGTGAAACAAGAAAAGCAGGCAAAAAAAAAGAGGCAAAGCTCCAACATAAACCCTTCCAAACCAACTTTTATAAAGTCTCTTTGATGTGAAAGGCAATGGGGAAATAATACCATTTAGATTCTATCTTGTGAATATATGGGAACCAACTGATGCAGCCCTCTCCAAGATATTAAATATTGCTGACTAGAGGGTTAGTTAGCCAATTAATGAATAATAAATGTGGCTGGAATGCAACATTTTCATATCCTTTATAGGTCAGAGCATGCTGAGCACAGGGCTGCTGGTACTGCTGGGCATCATGGTTAGATATTAAAGCATTGCAATCTCTATACAGCTGTACCTAGGAGCTATGTCAGCTGATGCTCAGTACACACTATACGCAACATTAACGACAACAAGCTGAGAAGGAAAAAGAAAAGTTGGCTCTTTCTTGTTTCTGCAAATTCTTCCCGTCTCTCCCACATTGTTTTCTGCTTTCATCACAGCTCGTTAATCTTCACTCGATTATCCGCTGCCTTTTAGTTTATGGCGCAAAGGAAGGGTGTTTTTGAAGTCAGAACCAACATCCTATTAGTTTTGTGTCTTCTTACACTTGGCTTGGGGTGCTGATGACGGAACAAATCATGCCATTGTGTTGCAAACTAAAACCACAACAATGGGACGATTACAGACTGGTGCTTCACAACCTCCACTTCATTCTCTATTATCTTCATTATTCAGCTCCTCTTGAATCAGCTATTAAAGGTAATTAAGCGATTTATCAAGTCACTTTCAATTACTGGGAGCTTGACAGCTGCAGATTACAATCAGTGGAGAAGAGAAGAGAGACAGAGGGGGTGAGAGAAAGAAGCATCAAAAAGTAAAAGAGGTGGGAAAAGGGGTCCAGAAGTATTACCAGCATAGAGATGGGCAACAAGCTCCCCTGCATTACAAGTGTCACTGAATCCACAGTGCAGTCCAGTTTATCTGGAGGCAGCAACAGGCTTCATCATCACAACCCACTTATTCAGCATGGAGTCTGTTACCAGAGGGAGGGCTTTGATACTATATTAGCTTGACTATCATTACTCTGTCATGACAGGAAGAATTGTAATATTGCAGCTTAGAATGAATAAAAGAGTTCTCAGAGCAATCACACTACATACAATGTAGGAATAAATTTGCTGTCTGACATGGAGTGCCTACTTGTAATAAAGCATGCATGTATTGAAGAATCATAAAATGTTCTTCCTGCAGCCCCTAATTTATGACAACTAGTTACCAGCCCAGAGTTCACTTCAGTTCAGGTATGTGCTGCAGCTAAAAGCAACCCAGGATGTACGGCCATTAGGATGGTCAAAGGACAGCCTCAATTTATGTTTGCCTGATTAACCTTCCACTCTGCTTGCACAATTTTGCACATTAGGATAAAGAATAATTCATTTGGAAGGAACTATCATGCCTCTTAGTTAACCATTAGAGTCCAGTTTACCACCATTTTGATGGCTATTATAAGTCATCCAGCATAGGTTGTACTTGCTGGGCTAAACATTGAAGAATTCCCTGTATAATAGGTCTCACGATTAATTAAAAATCCAAGGGGACACTTTTATTCACAAAGGCTCTGTTATAATTACATTAGCAGATTCTACAAAGCTGCCTTGTTAATTCAATTTTAGTCACACTGAGCAGTAAAACATTGTGGAAATTATAATTCAAGATTCCATCTTTTTTTTTTTTTTTTACTTTACCCTACATTTATTTAATCAATTTATTCAATCTTTCTACCACATTTCACATTGCAAAATCTATTTCTAGAGATCTGTCATGACAAAACATACATTTTTATGTGGTTTATTTATGCTACATCAGTGTGTGTTATATGTTGGTACTGCATCACAATATTTCTGCTTTTTCTTAGTTTTCTCTACTATCTTGCACAATGTGCAAAGCAGTGTCCTCTCCACAGCTTAATGTAACCATGACACACATCATCTGCAAACAATTTTACATTAAATAACGATACAGTATATCATCACTACATTATGTACTGATGGCTGCAGATATATTTGACATATATTTGAAGTATGATCAATGTGCCTTTTAACTCTCATGTTATAGCTAAATTATGATTTAATACTTCAAATCACCAATATTTTTGTTTTCCTACTGCTTTCTTATAAGTTATAATATAAATATAATATATAGTGCTCTGATAATGTGCTTTTTGATTTTGACTTTTACACTGGTTTCAGTGACTGTGGTCAAAGAGAAACAA
This sequence comes from Pseudomugil gertrudae, assembly GCA_037177535.1. Lineage (NCBI taxonomy): Eukaryota > Metazoa > Chordata > Actinopteri > Atheriniformes > Pseudomugilidae > Pseudomugil > Pseudomugil gertrudae. The sequence continues at coordinate 17,866,432 of JBAMHV010000012.1, forward strand.
AAAAAAATCACATTCACTGTCTATCAAGTTCTGATTAGATTTTTACCTATAGTGATCAAATCATATCCTCAATGAGAGATCCCACCTATATGAAGGGTGTTGAATTACTCCTATGTCCTGTTAGGTAGCCACTGTTCCTTAGCATTAACTAGACTTATACTTTAAATCTGTGTTAAAAGTAACAACTGGACAAAACTGTGGGTTTCAATGGGCCTCACAGCAAGAAGGTTGCTGGTTCGAGCCTCGGCTGGGGTTCGGGGTCCAACCAGGAATCTCTCTTTGAGGAGTTTGCATGTTCTCCCCGTGGTAGCATGGGTTTTCTCCGGGTACTCCGGCTTCCTCCCACAGTCCAAAGACATTGGATTGGAGACTCTAAATTGCCCATAGGAGTGAGTGTGTATGTGCGTGGTTGTTTGTCTATGTGTGTTGGCCCTGCAATGGACTGGTGACCTGTCCAGGGTGTACCCCGCCTCTCGCTCGATGTAAGCTGGGATCGGCTTCAGCCCCCCTGCGACCCCGTTCAGGGAAAAGCGGTAGAAAATGGATGAATGGGTTTCAATGGGTTTCTACTGGTTTTCTCGTTTATCTTTTAGATTGTTGTTAAGTCAGCACTGTATTCTGGTCAACATTTACATTTTTTTCAAGTCAAATTCATTTCTTGTAAACCCTTTAAATGAGCCTAAAGGTTACACAGCAAGGCTACTGGCTGATGCCCACCCTCTCACATCATACATTAAGCCTGTTAACAACCATTTATTTCACTCAGGTTTGTTAAAGTAGGGTTGCTCCTAAGACATGCAGGGCAGTGGTACTTGAGGCCCAGGGTTGGGAAACACCGTTTTAGACAACTAAATATTGCTACTTTTAAAACAAGAGTATTCTGGATACAATTTTGTTTCAAGTGCGGGGAATATAGTGACAGATGTCGAGTGCACCTCACGTCCTGCCCCACATCAGCTGAGATATCACCCTGTGACCCTCTGTAGAAATCAAGTGGCCACAGCTAAAAGATACATGTGTAATGTATTCTATCAAGCTATGAATAGATTTAAATAGATAAATAGATCTATAAACTTCTGTTTTCACCACAAAAAAGCAAAACATGGTGCTGCATTGTATCCAAACACACTTGGTTTAACAATATTTCTATCTGAACTTGGGCTGTTTTTCAAATTTGAATTTCTTCAGGCCAGAGCTGCTTATTGTCATACATACGTACATGCATTAGATGTATTTACCAGCAATGCTCTTTGTGTTATAGTTTTGTGCATTTGGTCCACATAAAGAAAACCAAGGGTTGCATTTGTAGGTCCTCCCCAAACAAAGATGACTTTCCGAGATACCCATGCTCATAGAAGCTGAAGTACTTCCACACGCCAGGATTTACTGAGGCGACTGCTGGCTGGATTATACAGCCATTGTGTCAGTTATGTGCATGACACATATCCTCCAGGCATCACACTTATACAGTTTCAGGTTCAGCCTTTTATGTTACTCAACATTATGTTGTTAATTCTTTTTTGTTTACATACCCAAATTGGAGGAAGCCCTTCCCTCTGCAGCTCTATCCTTCAATCCTTCAGCTATGGACAGCTGCTGTTCATGGTACTGCTTGGCCCTTTCCAGGTCCTGCATACAGCGGGCAGCATGACCCAGTCCTGCATAGGCTCTCATCTCGATGGATCGTTCCTCCAGCTCCTGGGCAAGCTCCAGAACATGAGTATGGTAGGACATGGCCTTGTCAAAGTTACGGTGGTAGTGGTAGGCACTGCCCAGGTTACTGTATGCTCGAGCTTCCTCACGTTTATTTTCCAAGGCCTTGGCAATGCCTAAATGTTGCTCATGACATTGAACAGCATTATCAAAGTCTCCCATAGCGATGTAGACTGCCCCCATGTTTCCCAGCTCGCGTGCCTCGGACAGCTGATCCTTGGACTGCTTGGCCAGCAGGACGCACTGCTTGTGACTTGCAAGGGCATTTGGATAGTCCCCTATGGCTGTGTATACATGGCCCAAGCTGCTCAGTGCCATTGACGCAGCCTAAAAAAGACAGAAAGAGAAGGGTATTCAGTAAGAAAAACTGGAAGGTAACAACTGTAGGCAAATGAGAGGAAATCTCAAACATCCCCAATAATTATACCCATATTCCATCAACAGCAGGTTATTTTGTTGGCTGTGCATCACAGATCCTTAAGCCATGCGAAAATGGCCCTTTCCCCAGAAGAGGTGGGCATCAAATGGAAATAGCAGGAAAAAAACATCTAAATTCCTCAGTCTCCAAGGAAGCTTTATGCTCAGGGACTAAACAACAAACAAAACCTGATTTGATTTTTTCAATGCTGAGCAGGGAGGGGGGTAAAGTGTGATGCAGATCAGCACAGCAGCAGTCTTGTTTTAGAGCCGTCCGTTTGCCCAATGCAATCACGCCTCATGGCGTGCCACCACCAACTGAACAAAGACTCTGCTAATCAGGAGGGAGAGAAGGGGGGTTTTAGCTTCACACCAGGTCTGCGGGGAGTCAGCTGACTGCTGACACGCTAAAAACATTCTGAACAATCTGTGTATTTTCATCAGCTCAATCTACCATTTTCACAACCAGGGTCCATCTGTGAAAAAAAGAGCCACTAAGAACAGTGACAAGATGTGCAAATTGAGAAGTGCAGTTGATATATTGACATGGAGAAGACTCGCAAAATGTAGTTATGACCTTATGTGACACATTCACTGCAGGCTTATTAACTGTATGTACAGAGGATAAGCAATTGGGAATTAGGGTCAGTTGTCATTGCACGAACAGATGTTCAATTAATCATGGGCCAACTAATAAAGCCTATCCTTCCGGAAGTCTTTCTCCGCATCCTCTCAGCAGGATGGGAGTTGGATGCAGGCCAGCATAGAGGACAGTTACCCTGACGATAAAGACCACAGTAGTACTCTTCTTGCTTTGCTTGGAGCCTCTAAAAAGTCAGCATGGTGTGGGATGAACTTCTGCAGCTGTAAGATGCTTATGACAGCACTTTTCATTGCCACATAGTCTGAAACTTCCATCTGTTATCTTGCAGTAGGCTGTAGAGGAGGCATCAGTACTGTCCTCTCAACTTGGCACATTTGTAATTATTACAAAAACACATTTATTTCACATTTAACAAAATGGGCCAACTACAACAGGTACTTCTAATATTCTCTACTAACGCTTTATAGTAAATGCTCTGAATCATGAGAATAAAAAAAATCAGTATACTGGACACTCAAAAATACTTGTAAGGACAATGTTGTTTTATTTATTTTCAGCCATCTTATCTGCATGTACAAATACACACGAACCCATCTCTTCTTTATTTCTCACTGTTCCTGATGCCTGGAACCAATTACCTGCTGACATAAGGACTTCCAGCAGTTTGCTGAAGTTTAAAGACTCGACAAGGCATTATACGAGCCTGGGGAGGCAATTACCCTCCGTCACAACTGTTGCTGTTTCATGTTCCCAGATAGCCTATCTAGAGCTGCTCAATTACATGTGCCTTTTGAAGCTCCGCTCCATCTCTCCGACTCAAACTTGAGCTTTTCTGCACAAAACACAGAGAGGATTCCTCATCTGTGTCTGTCTTCAACCAAACGCAGTGGGAGATGGGAGGAAAGTGAAGGGGAGGGTGCAATCGTTCTCCAGTTGAGATGAGTTGGTCTTGTGATCAGTGTCCCTTTAAAGTGAGACTGCAACGCTGCATTTTTGCCTCAGATGGGAGCAAAGATTGGAAGATAATGAGGAGCCAGCCATGCCAGTAACAGAAGATGTACTGTGCTTGGCTTAGGGACTGAGACCAGGACCATATGTATCTCTGGCAGTGGTGAGGTGACTACTCTCCCTCCCTACCAGCATTCATTTTGACTCCCAACCAATGTCACAGAATGTCATTTTGTCTGGCAGAGAAAAATTTAAACAAAATGCAGAATTTCTGCCAAAGTGACGTCCTTTTCATTTATTCCTAATCTGTTCCCCTTCATTATTCTTACCTCACACTCTCAACACACATGCTCGCATACACACACATTTACAAGCCATCTGGGGTGTCAGATCTGATAGCATTTACTTTTCCTATATGTCCTGATTTGATTAATCATAAAAATACTGTTGATAAACCCCTAGCTATTATCAGCTAACACCAAGGCTCATTTAATGAAAGGTAAACTAGTTATTGATGACAGAAAAGAAAAAGGAAAACAGAAGAGGGTTGAGATGACACGTTAATCACAAATTCTTCACTCTAGCAATGTTTAATTTCTTTTCTTTAACAAAAATGGGTTAAGATTCCTTATTGATGTTTCTCTATCATCCTTAAGTAAACATGTTCTCAATCTGGAGTACACTGGAGAAATTGCTGCTATTGTAGCACAGGCTGGAGGTAATAGATTATACTTAGCATAATTAGCCCCTTATGTCATGCAGTAGAGCTCCTCTTGATGCCAGAGCTTGGTGATTCTGTGTCTCTGAGCCCCTGGTATGTGTTTTATTTCTTACCCCTGAACAGGGGAGTGCTGCCCACAGCTTCACCGCTATGTGGTTATGCCTCGCCTTACAGCTGTGTTACTGCACCTTTGAAAATCCTCCTCATTTCACTTTGGACTTTTGAGGTTTGAGGTACTCCAAACAACCAAGGCTATCATCACAGAGTGGCTCAGATCATGGGACAAGCCTGGTTGTCATGGAGATCATAGTGGGAGGATTACAGCTAACTTGGAGAAGAGGCATCAGAAAGCTCAAATGATCAGTTTGGAGTGAAGCATCTTTCTGAATGGAGGTGGGCTTAATAATAATAATAATAATAATAATAATAATAATAATAATAATAATAATACAAAAGTTGGCAAATATACTAAAAACTAGTTTACAAAAAATGTGTTATGTACAAGAATAACCAACTTTATAATAAAGTCACAACATGTGGGAAAACTGAGGTTAATTTTCTCATAGGACAATAATTAATAATTACAGAGCTAGCCAATGAGAGATTGTGTGAAGGTTGGAAGATGTAAGGTGTTAAAACACCTACGGTTTGCTCGTTGTCCAAACAGCATGCCACATGAACACAGGTTAGACCTTACTCTAGTAAAGTGCTGTTAATAGGATTATTTGGAAAAGGAGGGGGATGTCCATCTCTTGGAAAGAAGGGATGTGAGTAGGTTTCACTATCGCTACATAGGAGAGAACATCTCTCTGCCCACTGAATCCATAAAGATGTTAAGCTTTTAGGTATTGCTTTCAGATATAACATTTATATATAAACCTCTGACAACACAAATAATCCAAACTTTAATTCGACAATATAAATCAAGTTGAGTGGAATATTCTAAAACTCCTGTGTATTTACTTCAATGTATTTTAATAGACTTAACACAATTAGGGAAATAACATACCCGTCTGTATAAAGACTTCTATTTGATGAGATAGACCTAAGCCATTGGGTAACCTGTTAATGGCTGACCTAAGAACTGGGAAGAAATATCCCATTTTTTAAATCTGAAAACATTATTTGATCCTTTAACAAAATCTGCATAAAGAAAACATTTTATTATTTTGGATTATTTACTATTTATTATCATGTAATGGGTCAAAATTATTATAGTGTAATCTGATTTCTAATATTCACAAGGGTGAAGAACATCAGTATCATATGGTGAACAACAGTTTTGAGTAAAGTTTTTACCATGAAATGATGCAAAATGTCTCAGAGACTGTGTGTAACAAATATGATACGTTAAGCCTTGAGGGGTTAAGAAAATTCCCTGTACAGGCACCTGAAGTGAAGATGGATAAAAGAAATGCCTGCTGCACTGCAGGAACACAACAAGTACAACAGCCTCTCTCATTTGAAAATAGTATAAGTCTGTAACCACCAGCAAACTTCCTAGATCTGTTTGCCCAGCTAAAGTCTTTGACAAGGCAAACTGCACACAGAGGAGTATCTCTGGAGAGAGCTGTAAATGGCTTTGAAACTGATGCTCCCTATCGATTGATTTTAAGCTGAATTTCTCCAAAGAAGAATGGAAGTGCTTTGAAGTGAAGCATGCCAAGGGGGCCTTTAAAAATATTACACGATAGATCTGAATACTAATTACCTTTATTAACAAAAAAACGTATGAGTCTGAAAACTAGAATCAAATATGTAAAAGTAGATGCAAGCTTCGTGTCATATGAAACAAACCACCACTATAAAATGCTTTGCTTAACCATTAAAGAAAAAACAAGCCCCTGTAATACCAATCACTTGAAAAAGATGGTTGTTATAACTAAAAATCCTATCCTGGTGCTACAAACAAACGTGTGTATGACATACACACCAGTGTATTCTGTTGTAAACATACACACAAGAACAGTGGTCTAATTAAAAGGCATTGTGGATGAAAGGTGAGTAGGACCATGCACCACTGTCTCTTAACAAGCTGGGCTCAGGCAGGAGCAGGGGCTGGCTGATGGGGGGGCATTCCAGTGGGAAAAGGCTGAGTGGGAGGAGTAGAGTAGGGGGAAGCAACAACATAAAAGGCTACAGGAAGAACTTTCTTTGAAAAATGAGAGAAGAAAATACTGGAGATATCCCAAAGGTAAAAATGTCTTTAGATCTGCGTTCACCTGAAGCAATGCATTTTGACAAAAAACGAAACATTTCAGCAATTTTCAACGATTCAATGAAATCTGAACACACTAGTTACAAACAGAGTAAAGGAAACTTTGAAGATGCTCTCTTATCTGAAGCTATGTCTGCAGAAATGTCTAACAAAAAAAATGCATGTCCATGCCTGAATAAATGAGAACTAAAGGCGATATATACCGGTGTGTAAGCTGGGGGCAGGGATGGTTATGATTTAATATCCGTATGGTTTTATGGGTGTCAACTCCATTCTCTGTCCTCGCCTAGTGTTTGCACAGAAATATGGACCCCATGGGAGCCACCATTAGAGGAGCCAAATGACTGCCTGTCTGCCATATCAAAACCTTCTGCTTTTTTAAGCTGGAAAATGCTGTGTTCTTCCATGCGAGGGCAGGTACAGCTGTGCCTGATTGCTCTCTTCCACACACACACACACACTTGGAAGCAAACATGGACACTCACAGCTGTGCTTCAACTGCTTCAAAAGACATTACACTGATTTGCATACAGTACATATCAAAGCCTTAAAAAAACAACTTTCCAATAATCACAAATCGCTTGGTCAAAGAAAACAGGTGCTTGTAATTAAATTATTTTGTTCCCATGTGTTCAGAAACATGTTATATTCTATCATATTTGATACAAATAAATGCCTAATCCTTACACTTATCTGAAAGGTTGGGCTATACAACCCGAAAACAAAAGCAGTCAGAATACCCGACAGTTTTTCTTACAGCTTTAAACAGTACTTGATGAGAAGAAAAAAACCTGAGGAAATGTTATGTTATATGATCTGTATACTAAATGGTTTTACTCTGGTTTTTAGCTCACCTACAGAACTGACCTGTTAAATCTGCAATGCTTTGCATCAACATGCTAAACTAACCAGCTTAGTGAATATGACCTAAAATCTTAAGCTTCACAAAGCAACCCAGAGCTGCAGAAAATGTCTCCAGAATGACAAAAGGTCCTCATTGGTTGGTGTGTAGCAAGCTCAGAGTAACATCATAATAAAATGTCAAATGGTTGAATGTGGCAGATAAGGTTGGTGCCAACCAAACTCTTTTTATGAAGATGTTTATAATGCCAACAGTTTTGGTTTGTTTAATAAAAAAACAAATAAAGGTTGTTTTCTTTGATACATTATGAGAGCTAATCTAATATATTAACTGTGATGAAATACCAGCAGGAGCTACTTGTTCTCCTCTGACCTTTGTAACCTAGAACCTAGATAAATGACGCCACGGGGCCTGCAGCTTGATAATTCCTTTAGCCGTGACAGGACAAGTTCACAAAGGATTGATTGTCACTAAAGGTCAACGCACAGATTAAAACACTGGCTACAGTTTCTACACTTTTAGTCACATGCTCACACAACCACACATACTGTGCACACAGAAATGAGCATGCAGTTACACTACTATCCATACAGCATCACATGAAGTGAATTGATAAAACTAGCCACATCAATATCTTTTGTAGTAAAAAAGAAAATATATTTATTTCTTATTGTTTTTGGATACAGAGACCCAGATACAGCAAGCAGCAATCCAAACACAAACACGTGAGCGCTTTGTTCTTGCCAGTATTTGTGTATAAGGACATATCTTGTCTACAATGTATTTTTTTCTTCTTCTTTTTGTTTGTGGTGAAGGGGGTTGGGGTGGGGGGGTGCATATGACATATTGCATGAGTTGGTGGTAAACAGGCAGCTGAAAGCAAGAAGCACAAGAGGTGCAGAGAAAAATTTAAACTGACAGTCTCCACTGGTGGTGATGGAGAATTTGACTCCTTCTTTTTATGTGGTGCAGAGGTTTGATATTTCAAGCTTCTTCTCTCTGACAATGTGCCAGACAAAACAATGTTTTAAGAAATGGCCTAATGTTAAGACAGGAAAAGAAAGGGAGGGGGCACAGTAGCTGAGCATCCCAGCCACCGTCATCCCTACCATAGTGTCTGTCCCATGTGACAGGATGTCAGCATTGTTCAAATGCAAAAACACCTCCTGCCTTCTGATATAAACAAATGAATCTAAAGTCTGCTCGAGGAGGAAATTGAAGAGGTGGCACACGGGAGAAGCGGGGCACTGTGAATGAATCTTAATGTACTCTAAATCAGAGCAAAGCCTTGAAGGGTTGCACGACACTGCTGTTTATTTCTGTACTAAAGTCAAATCTCCACAGGCAGAGCTGTGTGATGCCTGCTGGTGTAGGGAATCAATTCTTATGAGACCTTGTGGTGACAGAAAGGGAAATCACAGTGGTGTTTGAAAGTCATTTGAGGAGGGGTGGTGAGGTATACATCAAGGTTTGCCACTTTGCAAAGCCTCAAGCGAGAAGCAAAGAGAAAAACTCCTCCCTTAATGCTAATAGTGGTCTGGACTGCTGATTGGAAATGAAAACTGATTCAAGTGCTCACTCAGCATTAGGGCCAAAAATATCTTGGTCATTAAAAAGATATATTGTTAAGACTGGAGCTCCTCAAAGCAGCTGGTTGGGTTCAAATTCTGACTTTTGGTCCTTGGCAGTGAATCATTCTCCTTTCTTTGGCCCCTTTCCTGTCAAACACCTTTAAAAAAAACTAAAGGTTACTGCAGGTGCAATCCACAACATAAGTAGAATCTAAAAGAGACAAGTATCTGACAATACTTCCTTTATTTAAATCAATCTATTAAAAGCTAATTAGCTGTTGTTATGGTTTCCTGGTGGGTTGGAGGACACGGTGCCAAATATTGCATTGAAAGCCCACTCTTGCATGTCAGAGAATTCAGCGGGATGCTGAACAGTCAATCCAAGGACGCAAAAGTCCAGGGTTATTATAGGACATTTTGGAAGCTACAAGATGGGATGCCCTGTCAGACCGCACAGCTGGACAGAATTTAATCTTTTTAATGGTACACAAAAAAGGGATGAGAGGAAAAAAAAAGAGAAAAGAGCAGAGAAGAGGAGAGGAGGGTATGTAAGAGAACAGGCAGGTTAAGGCCTGAGGACTCAGATCAATACAAGATGGACAGAGCTGTTGCCTGGAGGAGTTTGACACAATGAATGAAATGAAGAGTGACAACCAAATGTCCAGGCTCTCCACCTCTCCGCTGTCGTTGAGCAGGGAGCAGGAGCTTTTGTGCCTCTCTCCTCTAACCCATCTGCAACAAAACCCTACTCATACCTAATGGGCTTAAAGCACATCTGATTTCTGTGAAATAGACTTCTTTGTGTTTTTCTTTCATGATATAAAAACGTGAGCGCCACAAAATCTGAAGTAAATCGGTGTTGAAAGTTGTGAAGACAGGAAATAGGTAGAACACAAGACTTTTTAATTTGCTGTTATGATCTGTCTGTATCAATAGCCTTACTTTATTTTCTTTTTATATTTGGAAACTGTTGTTGCGGTTGTGGTACAAAAATCTTCAAGATGGTTTATTGGCTTCTAACTTTCCTTTTTTTAAAAGACAGTGAAAATTGTTCTCACTTAACATGATCAACCTGTGACTGCTATGGTAATAGATCAGCTTTGCTTCGCTCTGGCTTTGCTTATAGGTGAAAGAGTGACATCCGATTTCTATCAAGATACTTAAGCCCACAAAAATCAGAGGATCAAGATACTATGTTGAAGCTGCCATTCACAATGGAAAACAAAGCTTTTTAGCTCTTTTCATCTCTTAAAGCTTCTCTCATCACACCTGTTTCTAGCACCAGCAAGCAGCTGGTATCAACAAAAGCATTATCATAAAAACACTGCAGACTAATTCCTCAGCAAAGCTAATAAAACAGGTAACTAGCTGCTGAATAAACTCAAACATTGAGAGAAACGAAGTGTACCCTTTTTTAAATAAATAGTTTTGACCATGACACTGAAAGGTTGTCACGCTGCAGGTTGAGATTGTCCATCCATCCATTTTCTACCGCTTAATCCCAGAGCGGGGTCACGGGGGGGCTGGAGCCAATCTCAGCTGTCAACGGGCGAGAGGCGGGGTACACCCTGGACAGGTCGCCAGTCCATCCA
>JBAMHV010000012.1:17879668-17890936 GCA_037177535.1 Pseudomugil gertrudae
ATGTCTTTGGCCTGTGGGAGGAAGCCGGAGTACCCGGAGAGAACCCACGCTAACACGGGGAGAACATGCAAACTCCAGGTTGAGATTGTCTGCAGTAATATTTGTGTTTACAGCAGACTTTACTGGATCAGCTTTTATTTAGCTGGATTAAAAAGTAAGTCAAAGTGATTAAATCAGGTGGGGGAAGCACACAGACTGAAAAAAAAACCTTAAGTGAGCAGAACCACTGAATTTCAGTGGCAAGTAACGATATAACAATATTGATTAGCACACCGGACTGGATTAGTGACCCTGATGCCTGAAGTTTTATCCCAATTCTGTTCAATCCAAACTTGGTTTGTAGTCTACGTTAATGCAATTGCTTAAACTTAAATATACAAAAAAAATACAAATACTAAATATAAAATATTATATTTTAGTTTTTGCAAACTAAAGGATAAACAAGAAGTTTTAGGCTGAATACATTCTTGGTTCAGTTATTAAACCCAACCAATTGTCTAAATTTCAAAAACAGTCAGTAATGCATTATACTGAACCATAGGCAAGATGTTTTATCTGTCACCATACTGAGATATTTGCAAAGGGAAGATGGTAAAATAGCAACAATATGACACATTAGCTCTACGTTTCTAGAGCTTTAGTGGTTAAATATTGTGAACTTTAAGTGGACTTTTATTTAAATCTTAGAAGAGTAGATTGTAGGACTATTAACAGATATTCCCCTTTATTCAATCATCACAAAATTGAAATAGTTAAAAAAAGACAGTAAGACCATACAGCTCAGAGTATATCATGACCCTGGTCTACAACCAGTTCAGCACCTCAATCATTTAAATCCCTTCCTCCTTCCATGCTTCTATTCCCAAAATGTAATTACAAGCCTGGTGAGGGTAGCTGCTTTGGCCTGGGCAGCCTGCAGAACACAGCATCAACATAAATGCTTAGTGGGATAAAAAGAGAGGACTATCCCTCCAAAGCACCTTTGCAACATACTGCTTCACAGACTGTGGTACCTTCAAGTTATACACGACTAACCCCATGCGCTCGGCACCACTGGGCTCTGCAGTATACTTCAGCTGCAGGTGAACAAAGCTGGTTTGCCTGATAAAGACTAGAAAGAGGATATTAGCACTGGCTTGTAACAAACATTCACATTATACACATGTACACACACATGCTCAAAAGCATGTGTCTGTAAAGCACCTCCCACTGCAACACGGGCTGAAGACAATGGTAAGCTCTCTTAGTGAAACAAGATGGAAACCAAATTCTAGAAACATTCCTTTCCAAGTCCCAGGAGATAAAGTTGCCTCCCAGTGTGACTTTCATTTTTTCCTTAAAAGCATGTCTTTGTGTACCAAGTGAGAGGAATCTAAACCAAAAATTCAGAATAAGATACAATAACTAAAATTTCCCAAGACAGTACACTTGATTTGTAGTGCTGTTGTCCATCTGCAGGTAGTATGGACTACTGAGAACCAGGAAAAATGACAGCATATAGAAGATGATGTGCTAGGCTCTTAATATGGGATGTGGTGCTGATGAGACTGGGAGGGATGATCTGAAAATAATCGCTGCTTTTGAGGTATGTTTTCAGGGACAGGCAAGGCCACCTGCCAGTGATGCCTCCAGCTGTGAGCACACGCCACAGGACTTTGACTGACAGAGAGGGTAAATATTTGCTAGCAGGAGCCCTGATTGTATCTCTTGCCTCTGGCAGAATAGTAGTCAGGGTGGCTGGGTGACCAGCTTATGTTACAGCCCTTCAGCCACAAATTATGTTGGTATCTCAATTAAATCGCCAGAGATGCACATTACACAAACTATCCCAGTATAAGCAACAAAATAAACAAACATCTGTTTTTCTGACATTACCATTAACTTTCTGAGGAAAAAAAGGAAGAAAAAGAGCAACTTATCTTAATGGAATATGCTACACTGAGTGATTTTCAGGGTGTTTAGGGAATAAATAGGCAGAGTTTGCAAGAAATCGAAGCGGGAAATATGTTTACGAAACACTCTGTAGGGACTGTGTTGGAATTCGAAGGCCTGATTTTTCTGGAATGCTTGTTCTGCTCAGGTCACGCAATGTAAGACTGGAGATTTGCCAGTGTAGGAGGAATACTTGGCTCTGCTGAACTCTCCCTACTGATGACAAGCTGAGGCTAAAAGATGGCTCTCCAGGTGGGAGGAGGGGGGGGGGGGGGGGGGCTTCTAAGGAAGAGCTAAAGAGTGTCAGCTGACTCAAAGCATACACATAGGCACCAGTGAAATTCCACTTCCACCAGTAAAAAGTAAGCATGATAGGAAAAACACCAGCGTGACTTTAAACAAAGTCTGGTTACTCTACACTGGAGTGATAGAGCAACCACAGATCACCTATTGACCTCCGTAGTGGCATTTACTGTCCTGGCTATGTCCAAAGAGCTGCTTAGCAGTTCAGAATATAAAAGAAAAGGAGAAAAACAAAAGAGGGGCAAAAATGTAGGAGTGGGAAGGAGGAGACGGTCAGAAGTAAACCCATGCCAACACTAACATCTATTATATGACTCATCCCACATCTGCAGGAGCAAATGGCTTGGCATGTCAACTGAGCTGTATAGCCAGTTTGCACACAGCTATTTACACTGGTATAAAAATACATGTAAATTCTTTGCACAACACTTCTCATATACTGATCCACTCTACCCACATACAGTGAAGCTCTGTCAATCTTCTATTGGAATGTATTGCCTCTTGTAAGTCTCTTATATTCTGGGCTCTAAACAAAGACAACCTGGTTAAAATGACACTCGGACTCAGACATAAAATCGTAATTATGCAGTATCCCTTGTTCCATCTGAGAAAGCACAAAGCCTCTGTATGTGGCATGCAATAAACTAGTAAATGGCACACTGGAGACAAGTCCTTAGAAAACTCATCATCTCTGGGAGATTCCTGCACAGCCCGGATAAGAAGCACAAAGTGATTTTTCTCCTGTGCATCTCCTCAGAGTTGCATGCAAAGATGTGCAAACACCCAAACTGCACACATATACAAAGACAGCACTGAAAAGGTCCCTTTTGTCTGCTCAGCACTGATGAAAAGCTACCCGCTGCGAACTTCAATCACGTTTGAAAATGAGTTGGAGACATGCTGCAACCTCAACAGTGTCATTAAGCCTGTCAGTCAGTCCCGTGGAGAGTGGGGAAGGGGAAACTGCCAGCGGCCTTCTTCAGTGCGTTGCTTAGCCCTGAACTAGACCCAGAGGATCCAAGAGCCCCTCCTGTACAGGATCTCTCTCTGACACTGGCATAATAAAGCTATATGATTATGGATGCTGCTTTGTGTGGTCATAAACCCCCAAATGTCAAACATCCGGAGAAAAGAATCATACATATTCTAATGGTGTTCAGGGTACAGTGAATGATAACAAACATTATCATGTGAGAAATGATAGTTGAAATCCCATCATATATGTTCCCACGCATTAAAACCCATGCTGTGCACACACGGTTACACACATGCATGCACAAAGTCGAAGACACACACACACAATTCATAGCACAAGATAAGCCTCTGCATACTGTCAGAAGCTGGTGTGTGATTGGCCTCTGTGGAGCTACTGCTTCTCTCATCATTAACTCTTCAGAGGATCACACTGCTCTAATCACGCTAAGCCTCTCTGAATGACGATGAAGTCAAGAACGTGCCCGTGCACTTATTCACAGATGCCCAACTCATTACGTACACACACATACACACACACACAGAAAGAGAGATCAGCACAAACACTCTTTTTTATCCTCACAATCACAAATACACACAAACAGCTGTGTGCAGCCTGTCAAAGCAAGTCTGATACCAAGCACAATATGAACCAATTATGGCTAATTTGCAGGAAATGTATGCATGTAAGAGTCACCTATGAGATCAGGCACAAGAACAATACATTTTCTTCAGTGCCCAATCTGATCTTAGGATTGTTCAATTTAAATACTTCAACGTTGTTATTTCGCTGTCCAGCTGCAAAAATACTCATTACGTAAGCCGCTTTTTGTTAACAATGTGTACTAATGTCTGCAAGCTTTACAAGCACCACTAAGCTTCTTTTTTTTAAATCTAGATGTAATGGACCCCCAATTCCAAAACTTTCCTCTTGGACAAATCGTACAGATGTTTAATGAATGAGCGATTGTCATTATTGCCATAATTAAATCATCATCTTTTAAAATAAACTAATGTACAAAGAGAAATGTTGCTGCATTCGTTTGTTTTTTTCTTTTTTGGGGGGGGGGTTGGCCATCCTGCCTGAGTAAGATACAACTTAAATGCAAATTTGTAGATTTTGCATACATATGTTTGATACTTATTTCTACTTATTAACAAAAATACATTTATTATTCAATTTGTACTCTGCAGGTTGTTGTTTTTCTGAAGATAATCTGTTGAGAGTCTTTGCGATGCCACTTCAGTAGGTTGTGGCTGGTATGTACCTGCAGCAGGAGGGTATAAAAGCACTTAGTTGCTCTCAGTAATGCAATGAGGTTAATGTCTGAATTGTTAATAAATTTTTTTCATCATTCTTGCAAACAGAGATGTCTCATGCCTCTTCGTGAAAATGTGCTGTAACTGACAACCCAACCTGACACAAAGCTTTTCTCTTTACCCGTACTGTATTAGTGGAGGTTGCTGGTTTTTTGTGCAGCCGGAGAAAAGTGCTTGTTGTTGTTGTTAAGAAACAAACTCATTAAAAAGCAAAAAATAAAATAAATGTCAAAGAATATTTGCAATTATTCTCAATCTGGGAAAATATAAATGATTTAAAGTAGGCTTATAACATATATGGATTAAATAATATTGATGCTTTATTCACTTTAGGAACCAAAACAGTCAGTAAATAGCACTAATTTCTAGTATGTGTTTGTGTGTGCATGGCACCCCAGAAGAACAGATTAATCTTGAGATGGCCACATGTCACCACAAGCAAAAACCAGTGCTTGCAAATAAATCTGCTGACAGCACCTGCAAAAGCAACTAACTTCAAAATGAGAGAGGCTGAAAAGAAGTGAACCAGTGCAGTGTTTACCTCTGGGCTTTCTACTAAATATTTTACAGTCTTGATTTCACTTGATCCCTCTCTATGTTTAGAACAGCACATTCAACAGTTTTCTTGCTGAGACTGATGTGTGACCAGACTGTGTTGACTGTTATTTAGAAACCACACTATGTGTCCAGCAAGGTCAAATACGAGCACAACCCGTAGGCCTCCATCCCCTCCATGGATGGAGTACTTTCATTTCACTCACTTGGGGCCTCGTATTTTCTCTCCCTTTTATAGTTTTCTCTCAGGGCTTTGCACAAAGACACATTCCACCTCCTCATACAGACACAGGGCCGAGGTCCAAGAACGACTGAGGAAGGTCTGGATAGTGTGCCACAAGGACAAGAATGCTGACACTGCTGTAACTCTGGACAAAGGCTGAAGATGAGAGCGGAGGAAGACTAAACGAGAACAGAGCACATTTCAGGGAATAGGAGTTGTTAGGAAGCTAAAATGACCAAACAGCTATAATTCCCATTTTGGAGTGATGTCTTGCAAAAAAAAAACATTTCCTCACTCAACAAAAATGCATTCTCCTACATCCTAGTGTGTGTTGCAGCTGTACATAACCTAAACATCAAACATTTGGAGTTGCTGACCTTTCCCCCTTGGGAGACCCCTTGTTCCCTTGTAATACAGAAACCTTTCACCAAACACACATGGAACATGTCTAAAACTCCACTGCACCATCTGAGTTTCACTTTATCTCTAAGGACGAGCTCATCCCTACTTTACAGATGGTGGAGTGGCGAGGGCTTATCTGGTTCTCATCTTTGGCTTCATTCTTTAAAGATCTGAGAAAGGCAAACCTTAGAAGTGAGATGACATCCTTTCTAAATGCAACCTGTTTCAGGGACAGCTAAAAGAAAAAATTGAAAAAATAAATTGTACCAAGAGTAGATTCATTTCAGCTCTCAGAAAACTGCCAACCATAAACATGTTCACTCGTATATCTCTGGAAAAATAATCACAATAAAAACTGACTTATGTGATAATTCAGTATTCACTTTTGCATCATTTTAAAAGGTTAACATCAGGAATCATTGCAAAGAAATCCAAGCTCTTCTTTGCTGTTTAATCAGAGAAAAGTAATCCAATATTTATTAGCTTACAGCCTCACCTTGACACAGTAAAACATTGTTTCATTTAGCACGTGTGCTCTTTACAAACAATATCCCATCATTCAAATTAATAAGAAAAAAACTCTACACTTTTACATTCATTGGAAGTGTAATCAAGTCATTGCATTACAAATAGGGTCATGCCTCATTTGCTTATTAAACATTACAGAGTGTATTGAAATCATCAATGTATTATTCATAACATTTTATGAAACATGCGGTACAAGAAAAATGTGTCTTAACCACAAAGAGACAGTGAGGAGTAAAGAAAACATGCTAGTCGATGTTGTTTCCTCTACAACCTTTATCATTGCATGTTTTTCAAGTTATCTTTTTGGATATCTGGGGTTTTACTAGGCTGCTGACAACTCTGACTGCTTGACTACAAGCAAGCATTTGGCCATATGAATTAATCAATAACAATTTCCTCAGTTGTACGAAGTAATCGAGGCCTGTAATTGTTCCAGTAAGTTCTGTGGGTCCACGTCACTGGCTGTGCCTAACCTCTGACCTCAACCTCTAATCATCAATTAACATGCAGTTCTTTTTGCATATTGACACGAGGCAAATGCTATCAGCTCAGAATGCATACTAAACAGGTTGAAAACAAACAACTTACAACAACCACAAAATGCTAAGTTGAGAGAGCATCTCTTAAATGCAAATGTACACAAATCTGTTGATGCAAGCAACAATGCTGGATGGGGGCAGCTGTGTAGGGAGTTGATTTGGATTGGTAGCCTTTCCCCTGTCAAAACAATGTCTTTTTACCACAGAGCTGCTGACATGATTCATGAGCCAGTGGACTTGATGTGGTGTGGGTGTGCAGGCCAGATGAAATCCCCTCAGTCCTTTAATGTAGGTTTCTGTGCTGGGCTTTGCTTACAAGTCACTGTAGCTAAGGAGCCATTACACACTACTGGGCTAGATCTATGTTTTTTGTAGGTAAATAACCCAATCCACCCCCTCCCAAGGCTTTGTCACTTTAGATATTATTACACAGTACACATAATTTTACAAGCACATGTTCAATAAATGCAAGCACTGCCTCAACTCCTTCCTTTTTTCTAACTATTTCCTGCAAGTGGACCTCCCTTTCTCCTTCCTCTCCCACCTTTTTCAAGGCCCTCTCTTTCCTTTGCTCCTTTTCCTTCATTAAAATGGACTTCCTAAAGCCTCCATTCATCTTGCTGACAGCTCCACTATCGATTGGGCTGGGGAAAGGATGCAGTTCCAGAGCTTTAAATGGTTCTCTGGCCATACTAGACGAGGGGCTGGGCCTGACAAAGCTGGAGAGGAGGAGGAGCAGAGAGTACCATGTTTAACTGGGAGGTCTGCCCCAAGCCTGGACCCTAAAGCATTTTTGGTCAGCAGTAAATCATTTTGAGATTGTACTCCCCGCTGGCAGAATTTACATGAAAATGACTTAGTATCTCTGTAATAAGGATTATGCTGATGTGATCAGATAATGAATTAATCACACAGACTTAAACAACACAATATCCAGCCTCTGTGGACCACTTGGGAGCTCTCCGGAAAGCGTGCAATACAGAGGGGCACTAAAAACACTCGCAGGAGGTTTAAGTGTTGCAGGTGGCTACACCTCTAATGGAAGCTTTATCAGCTGGCATCTCATATTGAACTCCCTAGCATACCTTTTATCTGTTTTCTAAATATGACAGGTTGACACACTGTCTTTAAGCCTTATGCCATTTGACATTACAGCTTCCTGTCAAAATTAATGATCCAACATTTGAATTTCATACAGATTAAAATTTCTGTGATGCGTGTGGTACAATGGAAATGTTAAAGAGCAACTCTCCTCCCTCTTATGAGCATTGTCAAAGTGTGAATTGGCTGTCATCCATAACCATACAGTGCATCATAACTGTACATCAGAAAGAATCTCATGTGACAAGTCACAGCTTATTTGTTATCTAATCTGTCCCACTGCATTGACATTGATTGAAGCAGCGAGGAAGAAAAAGATAGACAAGGTATAATATTCAAGACAAATTATGCAACGGTACGAGATATCGCAGTGTTTAGATTAAGGTTTTGTTAAAGTGACATTAGCAGATGGGCTTGTGATGCTTCTGTATTGATGCTTTAATAAGTAAATCATGGACTCCATACAGCATTCTGCTTTGCTGAGTCAATTTATAAAGCCAGAAACCGTGATGGTAAATAATGCTTTAATGGAGGGTTGTGTCTGAGTTTTAAAAAGCATCCCTCTCCGAAAATATGATGGCATGGTCCATTAGATTCTTTAAAATGGAGAAGGAATGAAAGCACTCTATGGTGGAGATGGAGAAGAGAAAAAATGAGAAAAGGAGGGGAGGTGTGAAAATAGAGTGGAAGAAGGAAGTGAAGGTGATGTAGAAGGGTGGAGGGAAGGAGAACTAGTGCACGGGGCACTGAGGAAAGAAGAAGGGAGGAGGCAGCAGAGAGCAGTAGTCAATATAACAGCAGTCATTCATCTCTCTGACAGCCTTCCAACGCCGGGGGAGACACAAAACTGCGTCACCTCCAATGCAGCAAAATGCACGGCGTACATGTAAAACAGGAAATGCCTTCTTATGGAGCTCGACTCAGTCTGCATGTGGCTGCCCTTGCTCTAAACACACAAATATCAACTATACTCCCCTCCTGTTTTACAAATCCCTTCCTGTCTTACAATCCCACACTGTTGCACACACAAATGTTCTAAAACAAGCATGTAGACAAACACAAATAATACATCACATAACCCTGGAATGTACAAACACAGGTGTGTGCTCTCATTAATGCACAAACTCATGGAAAAACACACACACACACACATTCCTTGTGCTCCCGTTGTAGTTACGGCCCATTGACTGAAGCCTGCCGTCCATCTCTCATGATTCATGGCTAAGCGAGCTGCTGTAAAGCAGTTCTAAATCAGTGGGCTGAAGAGAGCCTGCGTGTCATTAAGGGACTGCAGGCTGGACATGCTGTTGGAGCTGCTGCACTATGGCCAGTTCTGTGCTTCAGTCTGACCAACAGGAGGTGAGGAAGCATGTTCTGCTGTATTTGGTGCACCTGCTAACATGGTTTTGCTAGAAAAGCAATACAAACAGCTGAGTGCACACACAAACTACATCATCTGTTGAAGAGTGCATAGAGAGCAAGACAAGTGTTGGTTTTGATTTAGCAGGACACCTATCTCTTCCTGCCCCCAACCAACATGTCAGCTAAATTAGCCCCTCTAATCATCCTCAAATCCTCCTTCCCTAATCAGCAAAGCTGAGGATACTTAAAAAAAGAGAGAGACACGAAGGTGCCAAGCAACTCCCCCACCTCCATCCCCCTCTGCCATTCTCTATTAGCATTGCCCCCAAGAAACGCAGTGGAGGCACACGTCCATACACTAATGACTCCTTAATGATCCCCTCCCCTGCTCGAGTGCTGACAAACACTGACAAACCCTGACCCTGACAAGAGGAACACACACACACTTAGCTCCCAACCTCAACCCTTATTCAGAGGCTCATCTCTCAGACTTCAGCCTCATTACACCAGCAAGGGCCCAGCAGGATCCACACAGCCCATACAAGCAGCAAGATAAACGCCCATGACAAAATAGCAAGTCACTTTCAGAGTCATGGGCAAAGTTTGAGGAAATTCCTTCCAGTCCATGAAAAGGACCAATATTCTTGATAAACAAAGGCAGACAAACTGGTGTGAATAAAAACTGCAGATCCTATTGGGAAAAAATATACTTTTTTTTTTTACTCTTCCCTGACTGTGATTTTCATTTTAACTTGGAGTTGGGGGAGTCAGTGGTGAATCTTTTCAACATCACACAAGACATAATTACAGTGTACCCCTGCCAACCCACCTCAGTTTCTCCTAAATACTCGCATCCCAAATTAGGGGTTACCTCCTTCTGCTTAAACCTACTATTTAAGAGGAAAACGTCACAGACAAACAGTGAGAACCAGAAAGTGAGTACGGAGAGGAAAGACCTAGTTAAACAGCTTTGTTTCACAATTACAGGGAAGGCCTTTTGTAAATATGGTCACTGGCAGTCCTTGGATAAAGCCAGGTGTGGAAACAAAAGTAGAAAGACGAGAGAGGGAGTCTATGTTCTAGCTGCAGTACATACGACCGAGGATATTTCTAAAAGCAGTTAAAGAAAAACATAAACTCCATGCTTGTCCATGACCTCACTGGTTTGGACCGCAGCTCTCAGCCCCAGTCGTGGATTCACTCACTCTTTGAGCTTTTCCGCAGTTTGGCCTTCTTCACCGTTTGGTTTTCTCTCCAATTTTTTTCCTTCATCTCTTTATTTTAAAGCGTCTTGGCTAGATTCATAATGGTACATTAGAGTAACAGAGTGCCCTGGTCAGCTTCAGACAAAGAAAGGGGTTCTGTGCCTGATGTTTTTGCTGCTTTGTGCCATAAAGAGCAACATCAGAGATGTTCCAGGTTATTACAAGATGAAAAGAGATAATCTAGACTGCTTCTGCTGACAACAAAGGAAACATTGTGCCTCTTGATAAAAAAGAATATTCATTTGCTTCTCATTTTAAGTCACAGAAAAGGCCAGATCAGTTCAAAGTTGTAGAGTTTGTGATAAATCAAAA
This sequence comes from Pseudomugil gertrudae, assembly GCA_037177535.1. NCBI lineage: Eukaryota > Metazoa > Chordata > Actinopteri > Atheriniformes > Pseudomugilidae > Pseudomugil > Pseudomugil gertrudae. The sequence goes on from JBAMHV010000012.1 coordinate 17,890,483, forward strand.
TTTTGAGCTTCATCAATACATGAAAGTGTTATTTTTAACAGATACACACAACAAGGTAAGAGAAACATTAAGTATGTCATGATAAAAAAAATGTATTTTAAGTGTGTTTTTTCTTACATATTAGTCTGGTCATCCTGGCTACTTGACCTTTTTTTTTGCCTCTCTTTTGTGATGCCACAATCTCAGATGCAAGCAATCAGTAGACATACTAACTTCCATGTTGTAGTAAACCAAATTTTGACTTTATGGATCAGTTTTTGAAAGATAAATGAAAAAGGCAGAAGCAGAATAAGGTTAGTTACACATACAAACACACAGAACAAAACTGCATCATACTGTCTCCTTTTATCTTCCAGACTTTTTACCCTCACTGTGACAACATTAAAGGAGAACTTTGCTTTTTTTTAACCTGGGGTCTGTTGTCATCTTTCCTTCCATACATGTGAGTGATGTA
>JBAMHV010000012.1:17891036-17918498 GCA_037177535.1 Pseudomugil gertrudae
ACATCACTCACATGTATGGAAGGAAAGATGACAACAGACCCCAGGTTAAAAAAAAGCGAAGTTCTCCTTTAAGATTCCTCTGTGGTCTACGAGGTCCCCCCATCACATCAAGCTTTTCAACATTGAATGTATAAAAGCCTGTAGGAAACTCTAATAACTTGCAAAGGATTCTAATTAAATGAAATGGCTCAAATTCCTTACACACTTTCTTACAAAAAACTGGAAATCAGGCCACTTTTCTGTTTAAGTGTGCCTCTGTCCTCTCAGCATTCGTAGACTGTAAGATGTAAACTGGAAATCTAGTCAGAAATAACATCCTGTCCCAGGGCCCCTTGGAAGTGACCTCAGCTTCAGAAAGGCCAGATAAAAAAAAGTCCACATCAGAAACAAAAACATCAGGCCGGCCATAATGAGCAACACGCCAGGCTCCAGTGTGTTCTGAGGGAGACCAGGTGGTGTGACACACATATGAATCTGATTAGGGGGCCTTTAGAAGAACAAGAAGAAAAGAGCAAAGAGGGGTGGGCTGTGTGGAGCCAATCAGATCATTTTGCATATGATGCAACCACTACTGGTGCTCAATGACCTCAACCAGGCCTAGAAACACATAAGTTCTCATGAATAGTTCACTTGCCATTTAAGTAATAGGGTGAAGTTTCACTATTGTTTCCTTTAGGAAGCCAGATGTTTGTACATTAGTCGTTAATGGCTGATACTGTGATATGATACAAGGTCTTCACTTACAATTTTAAGGACAAAGGCATACACATGTGTTTAAATTGATTGTACTGGTAACCAACAGCAACGGCAAAACATTTAAATAAATATAATCGCCTGCTAATTGCAACTACAGAGGAATAGCTCACATCAAAAATAAAGCACCTTTCATATGTCTTCTCACACGTTGGTAATGCTAACCTCATTAAATAATGAAGATTCTTAATCATACTTCTGCTGTGTGGGAGTGGAAGATATCAAGGGCACCTCTGGCCTCATTCTTTAACAGTTAGTTTCATCCTGGTGCATTGTGTTGCATTTGACTGGACTGTTTAAATGTCTCCTGATATCAGGAAACACAAACAAGCAGGCCTGCCAGCCTGGCAGGGAGGATAAGGAATGGAGGGGAAGCAGAGGCCATTTTTCTCCTTGTGTGACGCGAATTGTGTTGGAACAAGCACCTGTCACCCTCAAACAATGACCACAGAGGTCGAGCAGAGACACAGAGAGAAATGGAAGACAGAGAAGAGAGAATGAGGACACAGAACAGTGAAAAAGTGGATCAGGGTGGCCAACTCATTTTCATCCCTCCAAACAGCCTAACTGTTGAAAACTATTTTGTAAAAAAGGTGTATGTTACAAAGTCCAGACTGAAACAAATAAACAATAAAATGAACCAGCTGCAAAAAACATCATGTCTATTCTTACAACAACCTTATTTCTATTTCTCCATCATCTCCTCTGCACCAAATTATCACTCAATTTTTAAAACAGGCAAGGACGGCAATATGTCTGTGTCCTTCAGACTCCTCCTTCAGTTGTCCTCTAAACAGTCCGAGCAGAGGAATTCCTGGGCACAGCATATTTCCACACTAACCACATGACAAGGCACCCAGGGTGAGCAAAAAAGAATAAAGAAAACTTTTGCTACCTCAATTAAATTGCTTTCTGTGATAACTGATGTTTTGCTATGCCTATCTGAAGACTGCTGTAATGCATCTTACCTCTCTGTCCTTTAACTTCATGGCCAGCACCAGCTGGTTGCGGTGGTTGGTCAGTGCTTCCCGGTAGTTTCCCTTAGAGAAGAATGCCGAGCCCAGATTCCCATGTGCACGGCATTCCCCTGTCTGGTCACCTAAAGAGGAAAAATCATGAGGTATGAGAATAGAAGGGAAAAGCAACAACGTATGATAATTACAACAGTGTAAACAACCTGCTGTTTAAACCAGATCTTCACACTGCCACAGCTGAACAGTGATGTGATGAACCACATCCATGCCACTGACATACTCCTGAGCCCTAAAAGGTAAAGTGGCACTTTTAAGTTCTCCACAGTAGAGCAGCTTTTCTGACAGCTGGTGGTGTTGATCTCAATGCTCCCGAGGGTGAGAGGGGAAAGCCTTATTATTTCTGTCTGACAGCGAGGCCTCACAGAATGGGCCAAAGTAAAGCACAAGCCTCTGTGCTCCACCTGAGAACCACAGCTCCTTATCTCCAGCTGCTCTGCCCAGTCATGTGTCAAATGTGTGGGAGTAAGAAGATTGGAGCCGGCCTGTACTGCTCTCTGTTTTCATTTTGTTCTTATCTTTCTTAAGTTTTTTTTTCCTCATATGCTGCTCTTTCATTTAGGTTGTAAGTCCTACTCGTAATGTTTTTTTTCTAGCCGCAGATTAGACTTTACCTGGCCTTATTACAGATGTAGCCTGTGATGTCATCAGTTTAGTCGTCGCTCGGCTGCAAACACAACATCCTAACATGGTAATGCAATCTCTGGAGAGTTCAATAACATCTTTGCTGCGCTTCAACATTCCTACAGTTCCTCAGCTGCTCCACCAGAGAAAAAAATATCTTAGATTTATTCCATGCAAATATCAAAAATGCAAACAGCTCTTCACCTCTGCTATGTTTAGTAAGATGAGACCATGACCTATTGTAGCTCTTCTTACCTCTGCCTGCACACCATTATTCAACCAAAACCAAGGATCACACAGATTATTAAAACCCTGCCTAATGATTTTAAATATGCTCAGTAAGGGTGCTCTGAGGTCACAGACTGGAATGAACCATATAAAAATGTCTATTACCCACAGTCTTTTTGAGAGACTAAAATATTGAATGTGTAAGAGTGTAAGAGGTTAGTCAGCAACACTGGAGAACTACAAGGACCTATACAGTCACCATATATCTTTATGCAACATTAGACTTCTGCAAAAATACAAACATGATGCTGCAGTCATGAGGTGTGCTACTGATAGAAAAGAAGATGAGTACAGGGAACTGGTAAATCCCTTTGTGGGGTGGTGTAGAAACAATCACCAATATGAACAAATCCTGGAAGAAGAGTTGAAGGTGGTGGACAACTACAAATACATGGAAGTTTAGTAGGACAATATATTAAACTGGATATGCAACACTAAGGACATTTGCAAAGAAGAGTTAAGAGCAGACTACTTCTTACTGAATTTCCCTCTGGGATCAATAAAGTATTTTTCATTTTCATTCATTAAGGGCGCTAAGAACATTCAATAGCTGTATAACAATGCTGCATCTCTTCTTTAAATCTGATGTGGAAAGTGAATTCAGCTTTGTAGTCATCTGCTGGGTAAACAGCAACAAAAGAATGAACACACTGATGAAGACTGTTGGCTCAACAGTGGGAGGAACTGGAGGAACTGGGGAGTATTCTTGACCTGATTGTCCAGAGAAGAATGCTGCACAACTTTTCAGCCCCCTACACAACACAGTGAGAATACAACAGAGTGTTTAGGGTTAGGGTTCTTAAAGTCCAGTGTGACATGGGAAGGTGCAGGAAGTCATTCCTACTACAGTAGCATCTATCTTTTAATTTTTTATACAGAAAAAACACACTTCAATTAATGATAGTCAATTCAATAGTCAATTCTGTCAGGCAGATTGCATATTCCATTCATCCAGTCATTTTCTGCTGCTTATCCGAGGTCAGGTCATGGGAAGCCTACAAAGGAAAGCCCAGACTTCCCTCTCCCCACCCACATTTGCCAGCTCACCAGGGGGGGACTCCAAGGTCGTTCCGAGGCCAGCTGAGAGATATAATCTCTCCTACATGTTCTGGGCTCTTCCCCGGAGCCTCCTCCCACAGGGATGTGCCCTTAACACCATACCAGGGAGGCGTCCAGGAGGCATCCTAACCAGTAGCCTGAGCCACCTCATCTGGCTTCTCATGATGTGGAGGAGCAGCAGCTCTACTCTGAGCCACTCTCAGATGATTGAGCTTCTCACCCTTTTTCTAAGGGAGAAAACAGAAATTCTGTTGATAAAAGTTATGAACAAAATTGGTGATAAAGGGCAGACTTAGTAGAGTCCAACCCTCACTGGAAATGAATCTGTCCTACTGCCAGGAATGTGGACCAAGCTCTGACACTGGTCATACAAGGACTGGACAGCTCATATAAGGTTGCCTGGTACCCCATAACCTGGAACGCCCACAACAGGAGTCACACAGTTGAGCATCTTCTCCAAGTCCTACAAACACATGTAGACTGATTAAGCAAACTTCCATGCTCCATCCAGGAGCATGACCAACCCTGAAGGGGTTAAAGATCTGGTCCACTGTTCTATGACCAAGACAAAAACCGCACTGCTCCTCATCAATCTGGGTTTCGACTTCTGGGGAGGCTGAGGAGTGTGAGCCCCCTGTAGTTGCAGCACACCTTCCAATCTCCCTTTTTGAAGAGGGGGATAACCAACGCAGTCTGCCAGTCCAGAGGCACTGTCTTCAATGTCCACACAAAGCCAGGACAGGCTTACAGCATCCAGAGCCTTAGGAAGCTCTTCAGCAACCTCAGACCAGCTCTGTGACATGTCTGAATGTGGTATTTTAGTTACAACACTTTTGATCATTTAAGCACAATTAAATACTAGGATTAATCATTAGTGTGAGTACATGGCTATACTATTACATGTAAATATCAGTAGTCATTTCTCAGAGTATGAAAATCACCAATCAGTGGGATGTTTTAGAAAATATACAGGGTATACTTCAGATTGGTAAAACAGATATTGGTGACCAATCAGAAGGAAACACAGTGGAAACACAGCAGCAGCTGCAATAATTGGATGACTAATGGATGCCTCATTATCATTAGCACACATTGCAGTGTCCATCCTCCAAAAACAACCCCAGACACAGTGCTACTTACATGTAGCTCTGAAAAACAGATGGTAATGTGCTTCAGACTGATTGATAGGTTATCGGCACAAGTTAAGGTCCCTGTGTTAGACAGGCACGAGGAACAACACATCAACCTCTGATCAGCTTCTCGGGCAGAAAAAATTGCTGCAAACTACAGATTTAACCTTTTAAAGGAGCATTCAGAACAAATCTGGGGCTGGATGAGATTAAGATCAATCTGTCTGTTTGGTCAGATGCTAAATATGATATAATTTACAGTGAATGTAAACAGTAGCCCCTACAGTGAAGCACAGAAGCAAGAGTGTGATAACATGTAACTGAATTAGTACAAAAGGTATCAGTAAAGTAACCTTCATGAATGACACTGTGTATGCTTCTGAAATGCTTAAAAATCCTGGATGACCATTTTTAGAAGCTTGGCAGCAGAGAAATTCACAACATGATGGCATAATGCCAAAAAGTTTCTAGAGAAGAAAAAAGTCACAACTTTGACTTTGCCAAGTGTCGCCTGACTTGAAACAACAGAACACCTTTGGGGTTGTAAAAAGAAGCGTGAAGCATCACAACCCCTCCATCAAAGAGCAGCTGAAAATAGACACGACATATTCTGAATGTAACTTGGTGTCTTCAATATTGATGAAGTTACAGTCAGTTATCAATTAGGATGCACATAAAAATGCAATAATTTACAGTACATATAAGTGTTGACAGATGTTTCTTATTTAAGATAATTCAAAGAAGCTTGTAGATAGATACAATAGATAGATTCAATAGATAGATAGCTATCTATCGATCAAATCTATCTATCAAATCTAACTATCGAATAGATAGATAGATCGATAGATCGATAGATTGATCCCATAGACCCAAGAATAGTCAACAACGCCAACAGACTTTAAAAACTAATTATTCTTTTTATTTTTGCTTAAATATATTTTACAAACTACAGTAAATCTGACACCAGACTTGGGATCTTTATATGCAACCTAACAATTAACAGAAATAAAAGAAATAAGCATGAAGTGAGGGATTAGAGTCAGCTGCCATACCTAAGGTCTTGGCCACCTCCAAGTCCTGCTGCATGTATCCGGTGCTCTTCTCTGTGTTGCCCAGGGACCAGTGGGCGCTGCTGAGGGCTGAGAAGACGGACCCACGTAGTTTGAGGCTGCATGTACCGATCTTCAAAGCGGCTTCGAGCACCACAACAGAAGCCGTGTGGTGCCCTGCTGTCAGCAGCTCCTGGCCAATCACAGACACCACCACAAAGGGACTTTTGTCCAACTTCATCTTTTGCAGCTGCTGATAGGTGGGCTCCAGAGAATCTGTATGGAAAAGATGAGTAAGCCATATTAGAAAGAGACTGGACAACATGTAAAAATGTAAGTGTGTGCAGACAGTAAGAAATGACACAGATTGTGGTAAGTGTTTACTAACTGACAAAAAGTGACGGCTGTCTGCATTCATTTTCTGCTATCCTCCCGAAATTGTTGTGTTTCGTTTCCCTCGATAAGCACAGCCTGTAGCTTGACAGAGTGACAGCTTTCACTGACAACTTGACAATAACTCAATATACTCTATGAGCCCTTTTTTAGTCTTCCACTATGACAGGATTAATCTCTGGCAATTTTCAACGGTGCTGCACAATAATGGCCCAGGTTTAGACAGTTGTGGGAAAATTGTTTTTACAACCAGAGAAGAAAATTACTGCATATTTCCAAATTCTCTTTTGAGACTGAGAAGGTGTTAAAGTGGGGTTTAAAGAGTGATGGAGAAACAAATGCTGCTCACGCACAGCAGTAGCTGAAGTGAGGGAATGCAGAGCAAAAGAGACATACAAGGTGACCTCTGAAGAAGCTGAAAATGCACACCATGACATAAATCAATGAGGGGCCACATGGGATTGGGGATCCACAGCCCCTTCAGATTATAAAGCCCTCTGCTAGACACCCAGAAGCTAGGAGCACAGCTGAAAGATGGTACATCCACAGGCTCTTCTTGTTGCAAATATTTTAAGAGATGCTTGTAATTATCTAATTTCCCAGTGGGAGTCCCTGTGGGGAGGCTGTGGCACAGGTGTAATGTGGCAGACTTCTGATCAGAGGGTCGTGGGTTTAGTTCACGCTCTGTCTAAAGTCTGCACATCGAAGTTTCCTTGAGCAAGACACTGAACCCCCAGTTGGTGGCCAAGCTAGCACCTGTGTGTGTATGGCAGCTCTGCCTCCATCAGTGTGTGAATGGGTGAATAACAGGATCTGTAAAGCACTTTGGTCATCCAGAGATGAGAAAAAAGCACTTTATAAGTGAATGCCATTTACCATTACTAAAGTTAAGTCTAATTAGTTCAAAGCATTTAACAGAAGATTGTTCACAAAAGTTCACAAACTGGTGTGTGTGGCCATGTAAGTGACTTACATTCAACTAAAAGGCCAGGGTTTAACAAAAGTGTTCAGAATTAAACAGTATCATAAAGCCTCAGTATTTCTCAGAAACTCACATCTAGACACACACTTACACACAAGATGCATGCCTCATGCAAGCACACAAAAACATAACTGATGATGTTCTTTCAAGAACTTCACTTCTGTTCCAGCACTTGGCAGAATGTCGCGCTTATGGAGACACTGTATGCATATAACATTCATTCATAGCTTGTAATTGCCTTCAGAGTGACACCAAGAGCTGAGCCATAAATCAAATACTGAGAGAAAGACTTTTTTTTTTTTTAACAAAAGAAGGTATCAAGACTGCTGCATTCATGAACAGGTAGTTGTGACAACACCATTGTGTTTTTTTCACACTGGTGCACAAATATGCAAACAAATGGTGAAGCAAGATTTTATTGAGCCCTGAGAAATATAAATAAATATAAGACTGATTGACATGCAAACAGGTAACAACAAAAAGCCTTTACAACAGGGTTTTCATAGCTAGTTCAACACCTTATCATAGTGGCAGCATCGATGCAGGCAGATACATTCAATTTAATGTATTCTGTTCTGCATCTAAACTTCGAAGTGCTAAAGTAGCAATCTAGTACCAAGCAAAATAACTGAATGAAACAGGCTATACTTATAGAGCAAGAGCTAAAACTTTATACAAATTTTGCCACGAGATGACAGACACATGTAACTTCCATCCTATTACTTTAGTGAGGAAAATCAGTTTAAAAGACACCATAGTTAGTAATGAGGATGCACTCATTGTTATTAATAAAAAGCAGATAAGAAAAAAAACTGTGTTGATGAAGTATTTTCTTAGTTATTTGCCGAAATATTGTTCAATATAAGTAATCGGTCTCCTCTCACCAACTCTGGTTCATGGTAAACCATTTTCCATTAAATGGATGCCTTTATCTAGTTACAGCCTTTTGAATTATTGACATCAAAACTTTAATGTTAACTTTGAAAAACTTCCGCACCTAAAGAATAATGATGTGATCCATTATTCATCCTGTAACTCAGGATGGGACACCAGTGGTTTGCCAATAGCTATTTACAGATTTATAAATCAGCAGAAGTGTGGCCTAAAATGGATTTTCACACAAATCCTTAAAGATACAATAAACCGAACCTAATCAAAATGAAATAAGGTAAAAAAAAATATGCCAGGCTATTTATTTACCATTTTATGAACATGCTGGAAACATGTGGCTGCTTCCTGTCAGTATCCATCATGAAATCTCTGTGTACTCATAAGCTGCACCTAAACATTTTCATCCCTTTCACCTCCCTCTGTAACCTGAAAAAAGGTGAAGATGAGGACTTTGGACTTCCTCTTCTAAAACACTATATGATCATTAACCTTTAATCTTTATGAGCTAACTGAAATCTAGTTAAATGATCCACTTTCACTAAGGATGTTTCAAATAAAATATTAGTGATAGCAAGTTTTCCACAAATGACAAAAACAGATCGAAATCAAAATTACTCCACTGCCCATTATCAGGGATGGAATATTGTGGTCTCTTATACAAGTATAATCCTTTCTCCCTTCACAATCCTTCTCATAGAAACCTAAAGCTTTATTATGTTTATTGCAACAAATTCAAATGAGCAGATATATTATGAAACACATGGTGGTGGTTCAGCAAGAATGACACAGAGTTGTGATCATGGGAATAAAGCAGTGAAACAGAAAAATTACATATTAATCTCTGGATGCTTTACTGTGGTTAAAATTCTGAAGTAGGATGTGCCCACTCAACCCACACACCACCGCAACCTCAAAGAAACCTGCAACAGTGTCAGATTTCCAGTGAACACTTCCTTTGCTGTGTCCTATAGTCAACTTTGCAGCCCTGACACATCAGCCAGGAGAGAGCTTGTTTTTCCATTCTGCATACTAATTGGTCCAATATTTACAACACTTTAAAGCTCAGTGAAAATGCAGAAAACCCATATCTGGGGGAATCTTACTTTCTTGGGAAAAAATTTGTGGGCTTCAAAGTAGCTGCACTGGGTAGAAGTGTGGCCATAGATTTAGTGAGACATACAGTAAGTGTAAATGAGCAAAGCCCAAAGGGATGCAGCAGAGCACAACTTTGATTCAAATGAAAGAGGTTAACTAAATTATGGATAAACAGCTGTTAAATTACTAATGCTCAATTTAAAATCTAAAATCTCTTTTTTTTCAGGTAGCGACTTGTATGTGATCTTGTATGAACCTTATTGTGCACCAAAAGTGTCCCGCAAATAAAAAGCAGGTGCATAACTAATTAATTAATTGTTAATTAATAGTTCTCTTTAAAGCCTAAAAGTCCAACTATTGAACAATGACACAATCCTCACATGATCAAGTGTACCTAACGCAAAAGAGATGTTGTGCTACAAACTCTCCTGGTGGTGGAAAGCAGGACAGGACCGCTCTCCAGGGCTTCACAATGCTTTTGCATTCCATGACACTCTGAGGTATACCCCTTGAAAAAGACTAAATTAGTAACAGAGAGTTACAGATAAGACTGTCCATCAGTCTGCACGTCTCTGCTGTTTTTAAGACCAAGATATCAGCAATTTGTGGAGTGGATTGTTAGTTTATTATACTGATTAACAAATGTGTTGTTTTCAATACGGAGTACCTATTCAATCAAATCAAATCAAACTTTATTTATTAAGCGCTTTTCATGCTTTGGCAACACAAAGTGCTTTACATGATAAAATCAATTAAAAGATAATAAAAAAAAACAGCCCCATACCCATCCCACCCCAACCCCACCCCCAACTGTCTCCGTCTCTTAACTTAAAAAAAAAAAATAAGGTAGAAACATCTGGCTTGGCACTGATGTTGATGTGAGGAAACTATATTAACGGGATCTATCCACACCAGGAGATAGTGCCCCCACGTCCATAGAAGCATACAGCAACCACCCAGCACCTAGGCCAAGGCAGGCCAGGGTCCACGCCACAGCTGTAAGGCTGTGGCATCGGACCCCACGCTACCCAGACCGGGGCAGCTACTGCAACACCAACCCCAAGCCAAGGAGGCAGGACCCCCAGTGTGGAGGATCCCCATGAGGAGAACACTGGAGTCTAAATATAATAAAATACCCTTAAGAAACAATAAGAGCCAAACAAACAAAAACAGCCCATTCAATAAGATAAGCTGTCTGTTAAGAGGCATTAAGTGATATACCTATTAAAAGAACATGTGATTTTGTGATCTTATGGATGCAGTTATGCAGACTGCAACCCTGGGCGCTCTGCGTTTGACACACTCCTGGTGTGAATTAGCACACTGCAGAGGTCAGAAAAAAACCTGGAAAAACCGGTGGATATCTGGAGCTAGGTTTATTTCAGCTAGTTTTAGCTCTGTCAGTGTCCTCAGCAGATTGCCTCTCAGTGCTGGAATGAGGAGGATTTTACAAGTTATTTTTAGCTGGGTGATCATAGTAAAAAGTCACTAAGTTTAAAAATGTTTCTGCTTTATTTAGAACTGAAAATAAGCAGAATACATGTGGCATTGGGTTTGTTTTTAATAAAGTAAAACTCATGTTGCAAAACAGCCCCTGTGGTGCCTATAGTGTTTGAGAATTAAAGTCACTTTGCTTAAAGCTCCTTCAGTAGAACAAATGCTAATGAGCACAGTGTCTAGCTTCTGTAGTTCAAGGGCAGTCTTTTAATAGCAAATGATCCAGGCTTGGTCAATAACTGCCATGGCATGAAACAACCTCCTCTTCAAGCAAAAACCCCTTTTTAGGCAGTACATAATCAACAGCTAATAGATCCTCTAAACTCAGTGGTCCAAAGGAGCTAAAAGAAAAGCTGAGGTGTAGCAGAGATAAATGGTGAGAATATTACACACACGTCTATATTCACACTGACTTCCTATACTCCTTCAGTGATTGGACAACTCTGACGTTGGAAGGAAAACTGCAGAAATGTTACATAGTTACAAGATAAAAACGAGTACAAACAGAAATGCCTGTTGTTTTGTGATAACCCTTTAAGAGTTACATTTTATTAGACAGAAACAAGATATAGCATCACAAGAATGATGATTATAAGCAAATAAATGTACAAATATTAAATCTAATACGTTATAATGCAATGAATTTACTACCCATCATTGGTGGGTTCACATTATTTGATGGTTATTGATTTGTCCTAATTTATCCAAATGTATTTGTTTGCTTATATTTATTTGAATGTCACCAAATGGATCTCTTCAGCTACTGGCACACAACAAGCGTCTTTAAGAGGACTAAAAATCTTGCGGTGTGCTGAGATGTCTGAGATAAGAGCAATGAAATCTAAACTAAATATAATCAGCTTTTTTCTTGGCAACAAAAAACTGTTTTGTTTGCTATGTACACACACAAGTTTGCTCAGCATATAAAGTATAAGAGACTTGAGTATAATTATAGGGTTAATTAAAAGTGTTTCTGAGTGTATCTTTGTGTGTGTGTGTGTGTTATTGTCACCCAAAACAAAAGTGGACAGACATAATTTAAACTGTAACAACGCCTTTAAGAGCAAACTTGCCTTTTCAAGCCATTATGATTAATTTTCTTTTGCATTGAATAAATAAACACACATGAAGTTTAGACAGGCAGCAAATGAAATCAACAAACTCAATCCTGCGAGTGTGCCACCTTGAAATAGAACAACAGCGCTCGCCTACCTTTCACTTATCAGGGGACTTTGGCTGAGTAACGCTGATTATCATTCCTGTTTGCTGGCGTAACATTGATTATCGCCCCCATGTGCCAAGAGCCCCTCTGAGAGGATCATTGTTCTTAATCCTTTGACCTAGCTACCTCTCCTCAACACACCTTGGATTAGGTCCTCTGGTGGTTCCCTGGCACTCTGGGAAATAGGGTAAACAATTAAGAGATTAAATGGCTTGGGCTAAATGTTGGACATCCCCAACAGAGAATCCCCATTCTGGTCCACAATACACAGGTCTGGGCTCATACCCAAAAACCTTTTCTTGTTTTGATTCCAATGACAGGCTTAAAGGCTCATGGTGGCTGAGATGGTCCTCCATTCTTTACTGTGTTGTTCTCTCTCTGCATCTGCTTAAAAATAATGTGTGAAATACTTCATTAAATCAGTTACACTATGGTTCCTCAGAGAACAAAGAACTACAACTACTGATCTCATCGCACAGCTGAGTCATTTTTGGCTCATAAAACAAGGAACGGAGACACAGTTTCAGTACAGTTTGGTAAAAGGTGATGACAATGCAGGATAGCAGGAATGACTCAGACTATCTCAGCAGTCTCTGCCTTGCAGATCAGAAGATTGATAAATCCTCTGTGTTGTTTTCAGAGGCAAAATAATTTGTTTGTTTTGAGGCTTATGACTGATTTCATATGGACATACAAGCCAATGGAGCCACCCAATAAAGATAATAGTAAGTCAAAAAATCTTGGCTTGAACAAACTAGATAGAAAAAAAACCCTATCAGCTTTTTGATAAAGGCTTACACAGGGGCAGGCTCACACAATACTACTACTGTTCGATGCTCATTAAGATAACACACTATCTGTGTGTGTGATCGGCCTGATTGACAATTAAATATGCTGAAACTGCAAGCTCCATGCCTTTGAGTTCAGAGGTAAGTACTTGACACCAACAGTCAGTTACAAAGAAATGAAGATAGACAGATAGAGAGATGGCCTGTCTGCAAAATGGGTTAAAAAGGAAAAAAAAAGTGACAGTTAAAGTCACCCTTACACGATTATTGACTGACTGAGTGAGGATTATCAGGAAAGCTGCTGTTGGACAAAAATGTAGAGACGGTGAAGTACTCAGCCGGTGACATACACATTAACTGGATGTTGAAACACACACAGAGTGTACAATGTTGTGCTATATCATGTCTCACCTCGTAATGGGGACTTCATGGCAGCCTCGACCATGCCCACCAGTAGCTGTAGGCTCTTGGGATCTTGGGCCAGCCCGGAGGCAAAGGCGGCCAGTGCGTCGGCATGGCGACCAAGGTACTGAAGGGCAACACCCTGTCGGAAGTATGCCTGTAGAGAGAAAAAGGGAACAGTGTTATCAGGGGCTCCGGTTGTTTGCGACAGCATGGGACTTTATTCAGACACATTACCAGACACACTCATTTCACGCTATTTGCATTTTTCCACACGAGCAGTTCCCCAAACATGGCACCTTTCTGCTTTGTATTCCCATTATTGAGTGATCACTGGGTTTTTTGTACTTGTTAATTGGATTATAAGTTCTACATAAGTGCACATGTTACTCTCTGGCTGGCTGCCTTCTCAGGAGAAACTGTTTTCATTTTATATTTGATCATTTTCATCTGTTTGCTGTGGGAATAAAATGCACAAGTAGAGCACTGGTTGTGTTTAAAAAAGTAAAGTAATAGAAAAATGACAATACTTTTATATTTTCTCAAGTCTGACTGTAGCTTCAAGAACACATAAACACTTCAGATTGTGCAGGTCCTTGTGACGGGAAACTTTAAAATAGTATCACAAGTGGCCAGAGACTGTATAATCTTATATTAGATCTACACACCATATGCAAAAGCTTCCTCAAGCAGGGAGAAATTACAGATATTTTTCATGCAGTCATTTCTTCAGAGCGCAGAAAAAGTTCTTGGAGGCATGATAATTCAGTACCACTGAGATGTGACAGTCCATGCAGCTTGTGACATGCTGCATCTTTCTGCAAGAGACTAAAATGTTTTGGTACATTCTGCAGATTAAAACCTAAAACAGACACTGTCTCTGGCATCCAAACCCCATCAATATGTTTTTTTTCCTCTTCAACATGTCTACTTGGACTTACAAGAGAAGAAAAAAAAGAGATGATTTATCCAGGCATGTGACTCAGTATGTTTGTGTGTGTAGCCTGATCAGACAATAATCCCAGCGAATTGTTGAGCCTGACTCTGGTCCATTCTAACAGTCGCAAAGAGAGATGGAACTAAACTCAGCTCATTATTCATGATCCAAACCGCTAAATCCCCAAAAGAGAAGCCGAACTGTCTCTGAGAATAGACGTATGTGGGTTTGTGTCTCAGAAACACACAATTACATTGGTGAGGCATCGGGGAGCATGAGGAATAAGCTATGTGTGAGGCAGGGAAACTGTGTTGTGCAGCCTAACTTCTTCTTTATTGGTGTTTTTATATTTGCTTTGTGTGCGTGTGTGCGTGTTGTGTGTGTGTGTTTGGGGGTGGGCAGTAATACTGGCTTCTGATCACCTCTTCAGTGAGTCAGCAGTCATTCCACTAACATCCTCTAAAAGTGACAGGAAGACTAATTTGTCATTAGCATCTAAGAGGCCTTTTCATTAGTCTTCCCAAGCTTCTCTGTTAGCGCCAATAGAAAGTGAGAAAGGCGGGGAGGATTAAGGAAAATGAGACATGACATTGAATTTATAGAGACCAGTAATTAATTTTGCTTCCGTCTGAGCCCCCACTGACTACAGTCTCTCTCTAGTCTTGGTGCCACTGCCCCACGTCCCCTCCTCAACAGTAACTCCTCCAATGAAACCTCCACAACTCCATTGAAAATGACAAAGACAGAGATTAAATTCAAAGCATTAACCTTTGTTCTAACACTGTTATTATATGACGGGAGCATAGGCCATGGTACCCGCTCAATATTAATTGCATCTAGTAGCAGTGGAGTTTGGGCAGGACGTTGGATAGAATTGAGGGACCCACAAAGGTTTCGCCCAAGGGAACAAAAGACATTTAAAAGCACTTCTCCCTTTGATTAGATTTAGCCTATAATATGACCGCTCTCCCTTTCATTCTTTTAACCGCAGTGCCCTGACGGAGGCAACCACGGAAAGATGAGGAGGAAGAGAATGGATAAAATAAGGTTTTCTTTAAACAAAACAGGCATCAGTTTTAATCATTTCATTGTAGCCTATCCAGTCACACATGAGGGTGACAACTATGCAGAGGAGACAATAAAATACTGCAAACACAAGCACAAGAATAAACGCATAAATGAGAGCAACATGACAAAAATGGCAGAATCAATGTGTCATATAGCCTATAAGATTTTGCTCTTCTATTAACCTCCCACTGCCTTCAAATTACATCATGCATTTGCACAAAGACATGCACATAAAATAACCTCAGCCTTCAGCCAGTGATGCTTAGAAAACAGAGGGTTCAATTTAATTTACTTTACAGTGGCTGTATACTAATTAAACCCAATGGTGACAGTAATACTGCAGAGGCATGAGATAAACTGTGACTGGCACATCTAAGTAAACCCTTCAACAGCATAGGCAAATAGCAAAGAGTTAACGTTACAGCAATTGCACCAACAGGTTTGCTACGCTACCGTCCTGAAGCAAGTGAGGTGAAAGAAGAGCGAGATTTTACCCCTACACATTTCTTTAATTCATGCTTAACATGATTTTTTTAAAGCACACCAGCATCTGCTTAGAGCTGCTGCTTCAGTGATTAGCACAGCCTCTAGCTCTTAGCCAGACAGAGAGACAAATTGAGCAAAAAAAGATCAGTACAGTGTGTGTGTGTGTGTGTGTGTGTTTTGGGGGGTATCCCACTGATTAACTTTGCCTTGTCAACATACAGCATTAGATACACAACTGCATGGTACAAGTGGGTGCTTGATCATTCAGCCAAAAACATCTCCATAAACAGGATGCATGACAGAGAATCACTTTTCAGAAAGCTGAGTTTTCAAAAAAAAAATCCCCTCCTAAAATCTTCGGCATCTGTTTTGCCTCCTGTGCAAGATGATATTCACAAACCAATGATTTTGTAGAGCTTGAAATTCAGCTAATAGTTAAATTACTGAACCTTCTTGCATGCTTGCTGTTTATATTTAATGCAGCAATGTACTGATAGCACAGAGGAGAGTATAGCGAGTGAAGATTAGCTGTTTCAACCGGTGGGTTTATTCAGCAAGTGCTATAACTCATGTGCATTAGCATTAGCACATGTGTGTCCGTGGGTATGCTCGAGCAGAAGAAGTGAGAGAGGCTACAAAATACTTGAAAATGAGAGAGAAGATAAAAGCTTTTCTTCTTTCTCAAGCATTTTAATATTTCATGACTGCTTGTTTGATGTAGTTTTAAATATTCATGTTTTTATGCTTAGGAGGAAGAGGGGAAATGATGCAAAAACTCTTTTTAATGCACTGCACACTACAGGAAGCCAATGCACACATATACACAACACAGCTCATGCACACATTTGCATGTGCTCTGTTTCTCTCTAACAAGGCCTTTACAATGAAACATGGACAATTTTCCTCCGTTGACAGCTCTGTTGTTCACCATGAGCCTCACAGTCAGAGCAACTGAGCAGTAAGTTGACAAGAACAAGATTGTGAGTTTGGTGCAACACCAGCTGTTGGAGGCTCTTTTTCTATTAGCAGATTAATGTCTCAGCATATGTCCTTGCCCCCTTCTTAGGCTTCTCTTCAGCACACTATAACCCCAGGGGTGTCCTCAGCCCCAGGGAACACGTCTGTTTGCACTTGTTTATCCTTGTTCAAGATGTGGGTCTAACAGGCTTAAAGGAAGCGTTCAATATTTCGACTGTGTTCTTGCACAAAATGGCTGTGAATGGTGAGCCACATGAGTATTATCTGGCATAGAGCAAAGGAGTTAGTGTATGCAGTCAACATGCTGCCAGATACAGGTTGTTTCTCATTCTCAAAAACAATAACATCATCTATAGTTTATTTCTCCAAGTTAAACTAGATGCATTTTTGTATTCAAAGATAGCCTAATGTATTCTTTAGCCAATCACTCTTTTTGGGAGAAAAATGTTATTACTTGGCTAATATGTGTATATGTTTATACTCATGGACACTGATGCTCTAAACCTGCCCATCAACGACTTTGTGTAAGCTAAAGCTGTCTTCATCCATACACAAACGGCACAGCTCCTTGAGCAAAATTGAGGGAGCCCAGCATTGTAGCGATGGCTTCAGCTGGGCTTGAGTAGTCACTGCTTGGTGAGCTCTGATGGGTGATCAGCAATAACAGAGATGCAGTCAAATGTGGAAATCGATAGAAGCTGCATCAATGCCCCTTTGACAGCACCACACTCTTCTTCGCTCTAGTGTGTTTAAGATATGCCTGCTGCAGAGTGAGTCTGATCACCCACAGGGTAAGTGGTGCCAAAACACGGATTTTGATCAGAGCCCCTACTGGTAACAAAAAGAACCCAAATCAGAGCTTCAAATAGGGGCAGCTGGCTACAAAACCATGACACACACACACATAAATACAAACTGAGGAAAAATACGTCAATATTGCCTCCAGAAAAACACCCATTTGTCTCCAACAAGCCCGTATTACTTGGAATCAGCTCTCCACCCAGAGCAGGACACTGGGATTAGATTACCGGTAACACTAATATTGTCACAGGAAAAGTCACTTCTTTTCTTCCTTCTGTTTCTTTGCATACTAACTGAAGTTGCTGTTGCCGGGTCTCCATTGCCGGGCCCAGACATGTCATATGTCCACACACTTTTGCTGTCCCGTGCACATTTCTGCTACTATGTTTTTCAAGGTGACACAGTCGATTCACTGGGTACACAAAAGTCTGCTGCTAATGTAATCTCCACGTATAGCTGTCAGCTGTGACAAATTAGCTGGAAGACCTGCTGAAAAAAGTGAAAATGGAATGATTGCCGTTTTAGGCCTACTGCCCAATCAGCTGACAGTCACATCAGAAGCACGATGGAGACTCCACTTAATTAAACCTACTTAAAAGCTAAATTTCTATCCAACTCCACACAACCCCCTGCAGGTACAAATCCTTACCCCTCAGGAGTGATGAGGTCTAAGGTCAATCTTTGCCGGGGGGTAGCAGGGGCATTACGTTCATTGCCTTGAGTTAAACATAACCCTCTGACCTCAGGGTCAATAGAACAGAATCATGATACAGCTGCCTGTCTATTACGATCTTCACCAATCTAATAAAACAAAACCCTAAACCAGCGAGCAGCCCTGACCTGCATCGATCAAGTTGGTGTTCATGTGTGCGTGTTTGTCTTTAATAGCCAATCAATGAAAAATGTTACTTTTTCAGGTTTACTTTATTCCAACATGCTCAATTCAGCTAGCAACATAAAACATAACAAAGGTGCACAGTAAGAGGTTGTGCACTCAAAGGGCCAATCTGCATGTAGGTAGACATAGTAAAATATTTATGATCCATTGATGCATTTCTCCCAAAGGGCTTTGTAGACTCTAGTGATTGCTGTTCCATCCAAAGCCCTTAATTAGCCTATTAGATTAGATGGCTTTAATGAGAGTAAATTAAACTAATCATTCTTTGTGAAGCTGGCAATTAAATGGTAAATGTTGCATTATTCAGCGAGTGGTGACAGTAAAATCCAGGTAAACTTTAGGTTGCCTGGAAGAGATTTCACCGTGAAAGTCTCTCACTGCTGCGAGCAATCGATTAGCCGGCTCCCATCAAGCTGGAAGGCGGCACAGGACTTTAGATCAGAAAAGGTCATAGTCATGTACATGGAATCAATACTGACCACTCTGTATTCACTGTGTCTCACATTATCTGACTAGCAGATGGTTTAATGTTTTCTAAAAACAATTACCAAAAGACAAAGAGAACCTTTAATAAAGAAGGTCAGGTTTTGTGATGCACATGTAAAGTTACCAAGTGAAACAGAAGGAAAAACTGATATTGTTCATTTATCACCAACATATGAGACAGCACAATAGATGCAAGCTGTGGGGTCATGCTGTGACATCCTGTCACAATGCGCTGTTTGGCAGGAGAAATTCAATTTTCTTTCTGCTACGTGCATGTCCAAAACAGAGCGTTTTCACAAAAGAAACAGACCAATGAAAAGTGATAAACCAGAAGATAAAACCGCAATATGCCTGTAGCTCATTCCAAGCATGTTAATTCCAATGATAGAAAAGTCATGTCACACTCTACCACTATGATTTATAGCTCGATTTGTCACATGAATGCAGCTAGCAAACTTGCACTCCTATTAGCATCTTAAGAGTCTTTAGATGTGTGGCTGAGAGGGTCAGGGTGCTAAACAGATTTCTGTGCCCCTCTCAACTAGATCCTTGGCTCTGTTCTGCCTGAGCATTACACACGATCCCTGCAGCCACAGGGGCTGACTCTCAATTAAAGTAGGCATTAATTACTTAAAGGGGCTTTAATCAATCAAGGCCAGATGGTGAACCCAAAAAAAAAGAGCAAACTCCAGGCTGTGGAAGTACCTTCCAACTAGTCTAAAGGTAGCTACAAAGGACTTAGAAAAATACCTTCCAGGTTTACATTAAATAAAGTATACTTTATTATAAAAAAAGAGCGATCAGGCAATTTTAAGTTGGCCAAATTAATAAATATTTTTGGACTTTGATCATTTCTACCAACAGCTCAGATAATATGCATCTTTGATACGTTTAGCATTACAATGATGAAAACTCTGGGTCAGTAACCTTTGACCTTAGGCACCATCTCCTCCATCTTAATTTGTACTCCTTTAATTGGCTTTGACAGTGAATTTAAGCATGGTGGCAAAATGCCAACCTATGTGAAAACACCAGCTGAGAGACTCTTATGAGAACCCAAGCATCTTTATTAACCATTAAGATTCTTGTTTCCACCTGACCCTTTCTCAACAACTCTTCAAAGGGTGACACTCTTACATTGATTTTTTAGTAGGAGACGAGTACTGCAGATTTAATTATAACCATCCTATTCACATTCTTTATGGTGTGTGCAAAAGAAAGCATCTGAACTGGCATTTTGTACTGTGTCAAACATCAGCAGCCAAATAGGGGGCATCTGAGCTTGTGGCTCTAGTGGTTTTTTGGAGCAATTCTCATTTAAGATCCCCAAGAGAAACAAAGTAAACCAAGCGATTTGCTCCTTAGAGAGTGACACACTGTAGGCACAACCCTTTGCCAGAGTCAGCACTTGTGTTGGGCTCATTATGGAAAGGAGGCCCATCAAACAAGTCAGCAGCACAGCTGCCCAACAATGTGGCATCTGCCTTGCAAGACCCACGGTTTAGCCGTTATGGTGAGTTGTAATAAAAGCTTAGCATGAGACTCAGCGAGTTGGATTCTGCTTGTGAGGAATCATACATGATTGAATAAAGGCAAACTGAATTACTGATAAGGCACTGAGGAGTTGAAAGGACTGGACAGAGGAGGGCAGAGTGAGGGGGAAAAAAAGTAGTGCAGTCAAAAGAGTTAAACATGTACAACAAGGAGGTGGACAGACATGAGAAGAGGAAAATAAAGGTTAGCACACAGAGGAGGTGCAGGGATGCCTCTTATTATTCCTCCCTCGTATACTGTACAATGCCATCCAGGCTATCAGAGCTCTTTATTGTGAATGACCTATTTTTTTCTTACCATCTCCCAGTGCAGCAACAGTATCTGTATACTGGGCTTGTTGTGGCTGCAGCCCCACAGCTCTGCCATGATTGTGCACATAGAGATCTCCCCAGCGATTATCAGATAAATGCACTTTAATTCACAACACATGCAGCACAGGTTTATATATAGACTTGCTAATTCCCTTCGGCCACACTGCAATATGAACTCCATGCCGCACCAATTTAAGTGTGTGATGAGTCCCACACGGACAGGCTCTTCTACTTATCATATATATGACATGCTCAGGCGCTTTGCTAGGCCAGAGAAAAATACCAGAAGCTGAAAAAAGTGAGATTATGAGTGGAGCAGTTTGGATTTATTAATGATTAATGAAGAGAGCAGCTTTCAGAGGTGTTTCATGTGGAGAATTATTGGTCAATAATCAGATGCAGCTGAGTTGCACAATAGAACCATTTTCATATGAAGCATATCAAACCTACAGAAAAACTAAATATGTGGAGTGCATCACAGTGCGGCTAATTCACATTTTTGCAACCAGTACTTACTATTTTGGGCCAAACTTCTGACAACAAACTCCCATTGGAGGACTAATTGGCACCGCTCTAGTGTAAGCGGGTATCTCTCGCTGATAATGCTGCACAGTCTTGTAACACATCTTTGTGTTAGCTCATTAAACAGCAAGTTCCATCAGCGTTCTATGGCCATCACCATGCATCATTAATTGTGTTCTCTTGCTAATAAAGCTTGCTGCTTTTCTCTGTCTTTGATCTCTATCTCAGCGTGTGCTGCGAGGCTCAACACACCGTCCAGTGATAAAATGAATCAAAGACGTCTTTCCACCTGTGGATGTGTGAAACTACGAAGGAAAAAGTTAACTGAAACTCTTATGGCAACTTGTATCAGCATAAAAGTAATCTACTGTCTGAAAACCCACAAATAAACACACTCACACAGACACAGTATGCCAAATAAAATACTTGCTCCAAGCTATGAGTCATACTGTGGATGCCAACAATCAATAGGGCTCACCGCACCCAGCTGGCTGTTGTAACGGAATGTATTAATTTTCTCATCTAGAAACAAATATATACTACAAATAGATTAATGGTGTTTGATCAGCTTGGCGGAGCAATGCCAATTAGTATGCATGGATAGAAAGAGGCAGGATGCTTCAGTTTATGTGCAGCTCTAAAAGCTTACGGCAGCTCTTATAAATGGTTGGGTTAAAATGAGATGACATGACTACCAATCTCAGCTTTATTCAAAGGCATCACAGCTTCCAAAGCAGGGGGGCTAGGGGGGGGATACAAGGAAAAAAATTGGTGATACAGAGGGGAAATAAGAAATAATAAAAGGGGAAAAGAGAATGGAGGAGCCAAGGGAACAGGCGCACAAGCGTAGAAAACTAAGGGGCATGGATTAAGACCAGGGAGAGGTGACAGTAGACCTCTTTTCATACTACACAGCGTTTGGCAATTACTGGTGACAGCAGTTCACACCAAGATGGGGAAGAGATTGATCCAGACAAGCAAGACTCTGTTTGCTTTGTTAAAAGTAATTAATCACAAAAGCCACAGAGGAGTGGTGCCTTGAGTGCCACACAATGCTGCCGAGTGAGCCTGCCTGTGTGTGTGTGTGTGTATGTGTGTGCGCGCGTGTGTTTGCGTGTCTTGGCATACATTTCTAAAAGAAAGTCTGAAAAAGTCTGAAAGGATGGAGCAGAGTGGTGGAGATAACCTTTCAGGAAAACTAGAAAAGACCAGTAGTTGGAGGGGTTGACCCCCATGATGAAGGGGAAAGATGAGCATGCACAAATTGCACCCAGTCCTCCACATGCACATCCACATGTCAAAGGACCAATAAAAGAGCCCTAGGTTAATAAACTGAAAAATTAGAGCTATGGTTTAAGGACATAATAACAGGCAAATATAATCTATATTATATAGAGGGAAATTGCGGGATGTGTTTATAACTAATTTTCTATTTAACCTTCTGTAATTGTTCATCTCAACAGATTTAACACAAATCCAGCAATGATCCTGATCTGATTAAACCAGACAGCCTCGTTCAATGTCTCTGCAGTGACTGGTAAAAACTCACAGCAAGACAAGATCCTCTCTTGTCATATTCGGACTACTGGACAGAAGTCACATCAAAACTATTACATTATTTTATCACAACTCAAATAGAAAAATCTAATTAAAAAAGCTAAATGTGGGTGCACACTGTAAATTACCACAGCTAACACTACCTGCCCTGAAGCCGTGAACCATATTCCCACCTCCCCATCCTCTACACTGCAGTGATAACAGCAGCAGGAGCCCAGAGCCACAAAGATACAACCCTGATCAATAACAGTGCACATACACACACTCACAAAAGGGACCAGTGATCTCGCTATAGCTGCAAGTCTTAAGGGAATGGGTGTCACTGGGTGATGAGAAAATTGGATGTGAAATCTTGAGTGGAGCAAAGAAGAAAAGACAGAGAGGTGGGGCATGAGAAGACCATGGGTGTTCCCTAGAAATATATTTCTATCCTTAAGCTAGAGCGTTAGAAGGGCGACAGCTGCAGCAGCAACATGGCCACGCGCAGAGAGAAAAAGCACTCATAGAAGTGTTGGCTGTGCAGCCGCAGGCCTGGACTCTAATGGAAGCAGAAACCAGGGACCCTTGTAAGTCAGTGCATTGGCTGAGCAGAATGCTAAACCTTCTCTCGTGCTAATGATCACCCCGAGCTAGGTGCAGGAGTGACACACCCACTTGCAAATGAACATCAGGAAGCCAACAAATTCAAATTAGCACATTGTCCGTACCTGCAGATCTATCCTCACAGCTCTGTGGTGCAAAACCTGGAGGATGCATTTCAGTCAGTAAGAGCACAATTATCAGGCATAAACTAAATACTAATGGCCTTGCATTTGCAACATTACAGTTACTCCTGCTCTGCAATATCAATTTGTGGTAGTGTGATAAATGATGAAAAGACACAGATCTCTCCCTATATGGCCAGGGTGTGTGAATTACCCAGCAGGATAGTCTGGGAGTGATGACCCCAGCTGATGTAGCCAACCCCACTGCCATCATTTACTGAGCTGTTGGCCTTCCTTGAGACCTGGGCCATAACTTACCCGTACAGTAACACCCTCTGGACCTCCACCTTAAAAGCAGAACTCAGTCTCATAACTTATCATTATATGACACTGCATGAGATTACTCAGGAACAATGCACATATTAGAGCATCTTACTCTATGCTTACTGGGTTTAGCATTGTTACCATGTCAGCTTTATTTCATAATGCATTTATCAGCCAGCAACATAGGCACACAGGTTCATGTGTTGCCTCTCATTGGTGCATAATGTTTGTGATGTCCTTGCTTTAGGAAAAAATAAAGCGTTACTACACATTTTCTAATGGTTTTCCAACACCATTCTCCTTGTATCATTTATCATGTTGTGCCGTTAAGATAACATCCTGCACTTAAACCATTTCCTAGTGCTGCTCTATGAATAAACTTCTTGAAACTTGTGATGGCTCATTATGTCGACCTATCATGTTGGGCCTCGTAAAAACTGCTTTCTCTCCTTTGAAAAAAAGAAGACCAAACAAACGTGCGGTTGGCTACGCTCTTCAGTGTGGCAAGATTCATTTTACTGAATTATTTCTCTGCTGTTTCTTTCCCCAGAGCTTGTGTAGACGAAGACAGCTTTGGAGTACTTTGAGATCATTTTTTTCAACCTATGGTGCTTCATGTTGCCCCAAGGGACTTCCATTCTCACTGTCAGGGGTCTGAAAACTAAACAACCCCGAGGACAGGGCCATGCAGCCACTCATCTACTATACAAACATGGTAAGCACAGACAGGATGGAACGGCAGGCTGTTTACAAGGCTAAGCAAGCACATCGATCACTCCTGATGACTCTCAGAGAGTCTCATGGATTAAATAAAATAGCTCTGAACAGAAAACAGTGACACTGAAGTAAAAGTGTAGTCACTCATCTTGATTACAGAAATGTTAGTGTTGGAAATGGTTCTGTAACACACACGGTCACTGAGCTGTTCTTTAGGTTTATTCATAAAGAGCCATATTTTCTTGTGCGAGAATACTTCAGATTTGAGATAGTTTTTTCTTTTGGTATGTTTTATTGTGTCTGTCGGCATGTGTTTTTTTTGGTATTATGCTTGTTCACTTATGGCACTCTTGGCAGTTGCTGATTTGTGACTCTGTGGGATCCCATGAAATTTTATATACAGGTGTAGCAGATGAAATGGTATCTGGTAGGATTGCAGTTTTTTTTCCTTCCTTTTTGTGATGTCTACTTTTCTTCAATCTGGGTTGTGTTTACGTTCCCTTTTCCTTTTTCTGTCTTTTCTAGTCGGGTCCAGCAACAAGTATGCATTTTAAATAATAATAAAATAAATAAATAAATAAAGAATTCTGATTATCAAGAAGATCTCTGTATATACATATATACATGAATATCTTCTTGACAAAGCAAATTTGCTCAGCTCAATACAGCAGACAGACCATCATTCTGCCTGCTTGAATGCTGGACAAGACGTTTTTTTTAAAAAAAAAAGGAAATGTTTCTGTAATATACATATACATCTAACTATTATAACATCCTTAAAACAAGAAATCACACTATATAATATGTTTAAACAAGAGTTCTTTGTGTGAACACATGCAAGTCAAGTATGTGCGTTTGTCTGCCTGGGTGTGTGTGTGATGCACCTCTATCACCGAGTCATCTTATTAAACCCGTTGCCTGGAGAAACCAAAGTAATTACGCAGTCCCTCACAACACCTTTTGGACTTTGGGCCAGATTCAATGTGCTGCTCCAAATGTCACACACCTCAGCTGGCAATTAAACAGCGCTCTCCCCTAGTCACTGTTTTAATGGGCTCCAGATACTAATAGGGTAAGCTCCAAGGCGCTCATTTCAAATTACAAAAAAAAGCAAACAAAAAGATGATAATGTGACATAAACCCAAAAGCAAAATTCATATATTATTTGCTAGTATTCACAAGTACTTACGGTCAATTAAAGCATTAAAATCATGTGTAATGAATTCTAATAATGATAGCAAAAACACCCTGGAGATAGTTTATACTTCTGCTAATGTAACCTACTAATTTTGTTGCTACAAGAAAGGATTTTATTTCGTTTTGAACCCCATGCATGTAAAGTCTCATCCATCTGTAGGCCTGCAGCTGAAAAACGCCTGAATGAAACTTAATGCAACAGTTTGCAAAAAATGTATCAAAACATTTGTTTTAAATATGAAAAGCATGAATTACCATGCAAGTTTTGATATGATATTAAACAAAAATACTTTTATATCAGATCAGTTTTGGGTTTTATCGTTTTCTGCTGTTCAGTATTATTGTCTTCTCAGGGCCAACACATCTCCTTAAAGTTATTACAATAAAATAATGTCTTTTTCACAAAATTGATTCAATCGAAATTCTTTCACAAAAAAATTCAAAGTTTTATTGATTTATGTCATTTAAGACACAGGTTCAGCTGTACAACCCTGCCCTTCCTGTTAAACAACCTTACAGGTAATTTCCTCGAGCAAGTCAAAACACAAGGTCAGAGAGCAGCCACAAAGTTTGACACCTTCCCTGTCAGGTGGTTCCTCCAGTGACACGGAGTCAAATCCAGTCTCTATTAAGGCTTTTCACCCCGGTGTCACTCTGCATTGCGTTAAGACCAATTAATGGAGCAGCTCCTGCATGCATGTCATAGTGGCAGCTGCCTTACTCTCTCCTTCCTGCCTGGGCGCGACTACAATAGGTGCTCAGTGTTTATGTCACCTCTTAATTGCATTTTCCCCCTATAATAGAAGTATGGTTTTGTGCAGACGCCCCGAGGAAGAAAAAGAAGGTCAGGTTGCCAATTTGGAGCTGGCAGGTTGAGAGAAGCGGCAGTACTCAGCTTCACCTTAGAAGAGAACAGGGGGGGGGCTGCTGCTCATCTACAGAAACCAGGACAAACAGAGGTGGTAAGTGAAAGAGAAAGCAAGATGAACCCCCTCAACACCCCCATTATTAATTGTTCTGAGTCTCAGTGGAGATGATGTGAAGCAGAAGGATATTTTCAGAAGGTCATTTTAATATGCAAAGTAAAGACAAACTACATTAAACATATATTTGGGCATGCCATTTGATTTATTTTTAATCAGTATGTTTATCCAAATTTTATTTTATCAAATGGTACTTAAAAGTTCTTTGTTTTTATTATAAACAGAGGGGGGAAAATCCAGGTGCCAAAAGGTCAAAGTCCTGTCATGTTTTTAGATCTAGAACAAGCGTTTTCCCAAACAGGCTCGTTTACCTGCAGATGAATTGTGCTCATTAAATTCAGCTTGTTTAGTGTCTTGGTCAGACCAGCTGCCAGACAGCATTCTGGACCATCTCTGATTATAAAACACATTTAAATATCAGATTAAAACCAAAATGGGAAAAAAAACAAGAGAATTTAAACAGACTCATAAAGAAAGCATATTGTCTAATAATCAGCTTAAAGGGTTGATATTTGCAGACGGCTTTACTCGATTTTAGTGCTTAACCAGATTAATTGCAAGAGAAATAAACACCCTTAAAAAGTCTTTAAAATATTTAAACAAACAAGCATTTTAGTAACCTCTTTGAGTCTCACTAAAATAGATAGTCCATCTATCTAGGTAGATATATATATATATATACATATATATATATATATATATATAGATATATGTGTGTGTGTGCTAAAAATGTGT
>JBAMHV010000012.1:17927529-17939935 GCA_037177535.1 Pseudomugil gertrudae
AAAGACAACTTATCACTAACTAAAGACACTATCAACACAAAAAAAACCTGACACACAGACTGGAAGAGGAGGGAGATGGTGGTAATCACAGCCAAGAGAGGATCAAATATATATGAAAACACCATGTTATAGGGAACGGTATATTCTTCCCACCCCTGAGGACAGACCACTCATGTAATCTGCATGCTGTCTGTCCCCGGTTCCCCTCTGTTCTTGCTTGAAACCTATTAACAAAGAACTGGAATTTTTGGTTTTGGTACTGAAAGATAACAACTACACACTATAAATTCAGAACTCCAGCAGCTTTCTCTGTGGCACGGTTAGGTCCTCTCCGACCTCTTCCCATCATATTTAAGTTGCTTATCACTTCTTCTCTGCTGAAACGCCCATTTTAGCAGAGCTGCCATGCCACCACTGTGAGGAATTTATGCAGCGATTTATCCCACCACATCTTGTGACCACCTGTCATGAGAAGATAGCATTCTTGGTACTATTAAGCCAATGCAATTACTAGATAGGGGGTCTCCAGTTCAGTCAGCATCTTAACACACAGCAGACTTTGACCATGTGACTGTGGAAGTTGATATTAGAGGCCCTGGTAAGACTTGGCCACTAGTAGCAGAGCTTTACATCTGAGACTTACAAACATAACCATAGACCTTGAGAGTTTCAGTGAGAATAAAGGAGAATGAGGAACATAAGTGAGGAAAATGAGGACATAAGTGAAGGTTGCTTATGCTGCTGATGACTTGTGAGAGGTGCAGTGTCATCGTCTTTCTAATGGCAGCCAATTTAATTGGAAATCCACTTCTTTGTCTGAGAGCAAACAATCCAGTATAGAGAAGCCTTGGCACTATTCGTTGAGACTAAAAAAGGGAAGAAAATAGACAACGCAAGAGGAATTAAACAGGAACTAAGAGGAAGGTGTGTTAAAAGGAATTCCAGATATATGTGGCATATGAGGGAATTACAGATTGGATTGAGATAAAGAGGTGAAACCATGTGAGAGCAAGAGAAAAAAGGGAAACAGGGAGAAAGACTGGAGAAAACCAAAAGGGGAAGGATCCAGAGTAAAATACAAGCTCAGTACTCCTCCTAAGGCTCAGTTTCCAGGACATGATTCGTTTTGAGTCATGACATATAATGGGTTCAGTAAAAAGAAAGAATTCTGACTCCTACACTCTATTCCCTAACTTTCATGTTCTTTTAGAGAAAGATTGGATCTAAATTACAGGGCCACTTTAAAACTTAAAAACTCTGGAGACTAGTAGCTGTCACCCTTTTTATTCCACAACTATTGTTGTAAACCAGACCACCACTAAAACAAACTAAATATATGTCATTATCTGAATGTTTTATTGCATTGCATGTTTAGAATAATACCAGCAAAGTTCCCAATATCTCCTAATCCTCACTAAGAAATGGCAGACAAAAACAAATGTCCCACCTCACACTGTTAGTGGGGCCATCTCAATGACAACCTCTTTGGGGAAAGCTAGGCCACTGCACATTGATCTGCATGGATCCTGAAGATCAGTGATCACTCTAGCTTGCTTTTATGCTCCAACACAATAACAAACTTGTGTGCTGTAAAGGCCATGGATTAGAGCCAGTATGTTGCTCTCAGCATTAACAGGAAGTAAATATGGGAAAAGTAATTATAACAAAACAGTAGAGCTTTTCCATTATGAACTAACTGGTGCCACAACCTTTGCCTGAACTGTCTTACAAAATCTTGTCCTGAATTTGCTTTCAAAGGCAGAATGGGGTGAAGAAAGAATAATCTGAAGACTACAGAAGAAGGAGAAAGATCTGGCCACTTCTGCAGGTAATGGGATAATTGGCTGACACCAACACAAGTATAACCCAGCAAAACCTCCCAACCACCCCCTGCAGAGAGCTTGAGGCTAAGCACGAGGACAGAGAACAAAGAGAAATGAAAAAACATAGCTTTATTAGAAGGAGCGCTAATTGACTCTAAAACATTTGAAAGTAGTTTTGGATTCTGTAAGCTCCCCTCACCGCTCTAATTTTTCTTCTTTACTCTCCTTTTATAAACTTATCTTTTCCTGCTGTTTAATGTTTTAGTCATACTCCCTTTTCTCACTTCAGCAAAGCACCAACACGGTTCAAATTCAGAATTTTGGTACCTTCTACCTTTACCCAATATTTAACACAGGAGTATTAGATAGCAACCGCACAGCCCATTTTTACATTTTCACTTCTGCTCTGTATTTCTTTAATGTTAGGCAGCTTGGTTCCATCCAGACCCCCTGCTGCTGCTGCAGAGTCCCAGACAGTGTCCTGACCTGGCTCTACCCTAGTGTGCCAAAACCTGGCTTCAGTCCTGCACAACAGATTTACTGTGTCTGTGCTAGCCCCCCAGTGGCTAATGTAAATACAGTCCATCTGCTAATCATAATTCATTCAAACTTAAATATACAAGCACAGACTCACAAAAACATAACTATATGTTACACTTCTGCAGGGTAGAATTATATCTAGTAAATGTGATTAATTCCAACTCTATTATTATATTGTCTGTGTGCATTATATCACTTGGTAATCAATAAAGATAAATAACTAAATTTGGATGTACTTGCATATCCTCAGAGTAGACACATGCACAGCTACATCCACAAAGTTTAACATACTGACAGGATGAAAAAACACATAGAAACTCATCAGCCACCTGCAACAGGAACAACTACGCTTGATAATATGAAGAACACCCAGACGTGTGTGCACAGGAAGCCTGAGGAAAAACATGAAAGAAGATATAGTTTGTGTGTAAACACGAAGAGGGAGGATCATGGGAAGTCATCAGTTTGGGGGTGCTTGGAGATTAGCTGTGGTTAAACAGAGGAGATACATGCACTAAATATGCAGCAGAGTGGTTAAGCTAATCACACTCATCCAGGGGATTAGCCCATCTACTTGTGTTATAAGCTGAGCCAGCATTATAAACACAGTTGTGAGCAAAATCTCAGTCCCAAATAAAAGATGCACTGTCACTAACATGAGAGAAAATCATCATCTCTTCATTTAAGAACCAAACACACAGAGAATGAGCAATACTGCAGTCTGACATACACGTAAATGTAGGTCAGTTGTATATGTGTGAATGTAGGTCAAGTGCGTACGTGTAGACGTTTGCATATGCAACTGCTGTTATTTGCATAATTTTGTGTTTGCAAATTAGTTCACACTGTACGAATGCAAGAATCTTATTGTGTGCATAACAGAGAGTATGAATAGTTGCAGTGCCAAGCCTCCTGACTTTGCACATCTTATGCATGCTGGAAGACTTCTCTCTGCATAATCTCATTTAAACCCCTTTCACACACCATAATTCAATTCTCTCTTCTAGACAATGACCATGTCATCTTAATCTGGCAGGTAGATTATACAGCATCCCACACAAGACTGCTAATGCTGAAGGAACAGCTCGGGCTATTGTGCACTCCTTCAAGGTTGGATGGGTCGCTGCAGATTGCTTTAGAGGATTGCTTCTGCCACTCATGTTTCCCACTACCGGTTTCTTGTCCTTAATCTGAGGGGTTTATTCCCCGCTTTCTACCATGTGGGAATCCTCATCATGCTTTTGTGGCCTTGATTGGCTCAAATTCAACAATTCCTATTACACACTGCTTTGAATACTTCACTCGGCTCATCTCATTCTTTTGATTATTCATCATAAACAATTGCTGGCAGTGTGTGGTCCTTTCATCACAGGAATCTGTGATAAAAGGACACACACTGCCCAACAGGTGAACCAGCGATAAACAATTGCAGGTGTTAATTGTAGTAAGGCGTGGTGAGTGTAGAGATAAAGAGCTGGCACAGCTCATCACTTCATACAAGCTACAGCTCTCACAAGAGGCAAGCGGGTAATTGAGCCAAATCAAAACGAGCTAATAATCTCTACTTCTACAAATCCTGTGAGATGGTGAATCCAATATAATTAAAATTTTAATTACTGTCAGTAATCAGCTGGAACATTGAGATTGCTAAGAGTGGCAGGTGTGCACCCACTGGTTGTCTGACTGTGAGGTCCTGTTGCAGCCCGACAAACCCCTCCTGAGCTCGCTCAGTTGGATTATAGTTGAATCATTCAGCCATAAAAAAGCCTATAGGAGTATTTTTATACCTTAAACACTTATCCTGCCTTGATCCACCCAACACAGTTTCAAAAACACTAAGCACAATATCCCTCTTTGCCTTAAGAGATGCATGTGGGGGAAATAATAAGTGCGGCCATGAAAAATACATTTCAGTTGCAACTCAGAGAGTAAATTAGGACAAATTAAAGACTCATTCTGTTTTTAAATGAGTGTGCAATAAGGGTAGATCATCATACTAACAAACTGTTCTTGGGTGAACTTGTTTCTGATAGATCTATGTGCTCTTGACCACACTGTAAATGTGGGAACTGGAGCTTCTGGATTACAGGAACACGGATGAATACAGGACATCCACACCACTAACATTGCCTATGATTTTATTCCCAAATACTCATCAGTCGGATTCGTGTATACAGTCCAGCTAATGAAAAGCAGAGACCCCACAGCATTCCTCAGAGGAACAGCACAACAAACAAATAGACAGCAGACCAAACACAAGAACCACATAATAAAAATACCATTACAACTCAACCGCCAACCTCAGAAATATTAAAAATAGACAGCGGTGGCAGACAGTTGTAAAAGCTGGTTATTTTATGCAAGACCAAAAGTCATCCTATAAAAATCATCCATCTAATTATCTTTATTCAAACTACAATTCAAGCCATGTCAGGTTTATTGTACTCACACAGGACTAGTCTGACTGACAAAAAGGAAAGGTTATCTGTTGAGGCATGATTTAGGACAATTCCTGCAAATACAGACAGAAACAACCCACCACTACTGAAGAATGGACAAGAGCACAAATTGTAATCCAAGTATCAACTATGCAAATTATGTGGCTTTACAGAGCTCATGCAGCCACCTTATCAGTAGAAGGTACTTTCATCCTCTGAGTGTTTGTCTCTTCAGAAGTAGATCTGGCTGTACAGCAGAAGGTTGCTCCTGCCTCCCGGCTATTCCTGTGGAGGTCTTCTCCTCCTCTGATCAATCCCCTGAGTCCCTTTGTGTGTCGTCCAACAGGCCAGCCAAGCAGACAGGCAAAGTCAGACATGCTTTTCTCTTACTTTTGTCTTACTCTGCTGACCATAGGGAATGCTCTCCAGCTGGACTAAGTTTGTATCCTTTGTCTTTATCTCCCCAGCTGCAGACTGTAGTTTTTGTGGGTGACTCACTGCTGGATTGTCTTCGCCTTGTGAACGTGAGTATGGATGTGGAAGCTGGGGAAAGTGCCAAAGTGTTCAGTGCGTCGTAACCTCAGAAGAATGCATCCTGTCCTCTCATCAGAGTGTATCTCGGTGCGCATGTCTCTGTTAGGAGCCTTTCAGAACAATGCACCCAGTATGAGCCAGCATTGTGAAGTGGCCTGTGGTCTGACCAGGTGTCTCCTTAGATGATCCTTGGGGTCTCATATCAAGATGAGCTCCTGATATCATCCACCTCACCATGAACAGGCAAGAACAGGATATTTGAGCAGTCCCTGATGATAATGTCCCTCTGCAGAGAAAGCTTACATATACAATAAGTCTGCAGAACCTGCATTTGATAATGCAACACAGTGTGTTTGTAGATTGCGCATGCTCCAAAGCTCCAAAGCAAAATAGAGAAACAAAAACATAAGTCAGAAAGGAACTGAAGCAGCTACCAAGCAGCTAAAAACATACACACAGATTTGAATAAATTCACCATTAACTAATTAATGCAGCAAACTGTGTCTGTAAGTATTCACTACAGGACATTATCATCAATTGCTTCTGTTTTGCCAATATTTCCCACAGTTAGTTTAGGATGTCAGGTAAATGATCAAGCCATTTGGTGTGCAAACAGACTCTTTGAGTTGAAAATATCAATCCAAACCTCTTTATACTTCTGATTTACTGAGTTTTCCAGGTGGAAAGTGAAATAACCTGAATGTATTTTGGAGGCCATTACTGCAGTCAGAAATTCTATTTTTGGTTTAATGTATACTCCATTTCAGAGCTCCTATAATAGAAGCATCTGTGGTCATTGTTAAGGTAAACTAAGAGATAAACAACCTTACTGTTATACTTGCTGATATCTAAATTAGGTATGTATGCCACCAATGTTGTATTCTTGTCTACTGTCCCCTGTATTGAAAAGGACAAAGCAATCAGAGACAGATATGTGCCATACAGAAAAGAAAAAGTGCTCTCTATTCAGAATGAAGGACAGGTTAATACAGGCTCCCCCCTCACATCCCATTCTGTGTCCACCACCAGTTTTTCTCAGCCATGGTCCCAATGGTGCAATAAAAACAACCAAAAAAGACAGCTGGCACTCAGTTATGTCCAGACACTTCACACTGTGATTAGGGTCCCTTACCACCTAGCAATGTCAAATGCTCCATTCAGACATCCCTAAATATTTAATTAGGACAAGTAAAAGGCAATCTCCTACATCCACTGGCATTAAACATTTAATACTCAGCTGACATGATATCCAGTCAGTCGAGACTTACTCAAGAGACACGTGCAACAGAGAGCTAAAGACACTTGTTCTCTCCTAGTTAGTTTACTAGGACAGATTCCCACAGAAAAAACACAAGCCACAACAATACATCAAGGTTAGGTCAAAATGAAAGACAAAGCATAGCCACACTAACAAACAAAAAGGTAAATTTCTCTACAGACATAAATCATCTGTGAGAGGTAAAGCAGGAAGAAGGTTTGTGAGTCACATCAGTCTTAGTCTTACACTGAGGCTAACAGCACACACACACACACACACCAGCCAAAGGGTGCATGAAGGCTGAGCCCAAAGTGATGTACACTGGGAAAACATGACAGAGTTGGCAAAAGAGTAAATTTGCAATGACACGTTAAAACACAGTCGTTGATTCAAAATGCCACTTAGATTTTTTCTGTCCCCAGTGGAAGAATCCGTTATCACACATCTGTGTTTTGGTCTTCAACACCAAAACACAAAGATGTAATGGCATATTTGTTAAATCTCTTAGATCAGTAAGAGTGGACATAAGTTAAAACAAGCACATGAGCAGCATGTAGCTTAACTGATTGAGCAACAGTCCCTTCTTCAAACTCTGTAAATCCTCACTGCAGCCGACTCGTGCCACTGCACTTCGCTGCATTTCATCCCTCCTCCTCTCTGACCTCTTCTCTTCTCCTGTCAAATATTAGCCATTAATCCTCTTTTTTATTTTAAAGTCTGCTGCTCTACTTAAAGGACCCATATATGACCTTGATAAACCACTGTGTTTGTTAGCCACTAAGATCAAAATATATAAAACCAAGGTATCAAGGCATGGCTTTCTAGTTCAAAACCAACTAACCCTAATCAGTTCATCATCTTTCTAACTGCCGTGCATAGTGTCTCCAAAAGATTATGATATTTGGTAGTAGTTGTTTTAATTCAGTAGACGTAGAAAATGAAACAGAAATGCAGCAAACATCCACTGGAGGGAAATTCAGGAAAGAAAATGAAACAGATGCAGATACAGGAGGTGACCCAGTACAGTGACGGAGTGCGACGTGACTTGGGTAGAAATGAGGAGGTGAGCATGATTAAGTAGCACCTTAATCCACCCACATCCTGTGACCCTGCAATAAGTCAAACCAACAACAGGCATACACAGCAAAAATAACCCATTCTGATGTTAGGCTGGAGGAGCCTTCCTTCTGTTCAGATTTACAACCTCCGTTTGACTACAAGACAAAACGAGACAAACTGTATTGGGGAAGACAAAAAAAGGGCAAAAGACATTTCCCATTTAACACATAAGTTGCCAAAAGAAGCTAAATTTAACATTCTCTTTTCTGTATTCATGCTGGGTCACATGCACAAACACTGTGGAGAGCATAAATAACACAGTGAATTTCATCTCGCACTTGAGATAATTCATGCAATCACACCCAAACACATCATGTGGGGTTAATAGAGCAGGTGTCCACTGCAGAGCTCTCTGCACCCTTGGCTCCAAAGCAAATATTCTCGGCTAATTTGAATTTTAAAAAAATCCGAAAACATTTGCTGGACGATTCAGGCTAATGTTCAATCTGCTGCTCTTTGACACAGTGCCACCGCACATCTCATTTCCATTCCTGAGGCTTTACCACAAACCTGCCAGCACTCCAGTGTTATGAGGTAGAAAAGAGAGGGGAAGTAGGGGGATAACGAAAAGAAAAGAGGGGTAAGTGGCATGTTTTAAACATTTGTACAAGGCAGTGCTTGAGTTTTTAGTCTGAACAATACTCTGGCTAGTACGTACTTAAGATGGAAAGTATTATACAATATGTTTATTACCAAGCAAACTCTAACAGGAGCAAAAATGAGTGCAGAAAATATGACAAAGAAGCAGTATGGGAGAATCAGTTCTGTTACACTGAAAGTCTCGTTATGTAATGTACACACCCACACACACTTATGTGTACTGTCTGTACAACAAATCAGACCTTTTCAATAAAGTTTCTATTTCTTAGTAGACAGTATTAAACAAACATTTTAAGCTATTGTTGAATTAGGCTGCTCATACCAATGAATTTCTGCTTTCTGCCATGAAACACGTTTTAAAGAAAGGTTAAACAGCAAAGTTTTGACATGTTTTAATGTTATTATTTTTTCTTATAAGTATTCTACATCCGAGAAACTGTCAGGCAAAGAAACGTTAATTTTGTTCCATACTTCCCGCAAAACACCTTTCAAAGTGCAGGAGTAGAAGGTTGCCATTGTATCCGACATGCCAAGACTGCAGCCATTCCAGTTGTTTACCTGTGCCCAGCCACGTATTTGTAATGTGTGGAAAACGTTTAGTTGAAACTTGTATGGAAGTTGTATGGAGATTTTACTTTGAAAAGATGAGTGTTCTAACATTTTAATGTATTTCTCAGTATAAAATGTTGCCGTCTCAGACAAGTAAATTAGTTTAGCAAGACTCTCATTTAAGTCTTTACTAACACAGAGCCTGAAAACACTGTACGCTCCTTTTCATCTGCTCAGACATGTACCGCTCAGATTTTCCAAAAGAGTTTGAATCTGACTTGTCTGATAATGTCAAGTTTTAATTAATGGTCCATCAGTGATGCCTCTGAGTCCATAGAGTATTACTCTATCGCTGAACAAACTTAACAGGACTTTTTTAGCCCAGGTGAAAGCAGCATTTGTGTCAACAACTCAATAATATGATGTTTGATCAAATTTCCAAATGCCACATCTTGTGCGTGTGGTTTTCTCAGCCATGTGAGAATGATGGATAATATTGCAGATAGATTATTATTGACTGCTGACAGACCATAGCTGCCGCATTCTCCACATTACTCTCTTTCACCTGAAATGAAATTACTTGAGTCCTTGAACCTGCTATGAACTGGTTGACTTTTAAAGGCGGGTAAAATCTTACATCAAAACAAACGGCAACGCTGCTTATTTTAAATAAAGCTAAAATTGAAAAATATATTTTCCAGACAACATTCAAGTTTTTAAAGTTGTTTAAATTAAGTCAGGCTGCAATGGCTTATAATAAAAAGCACTGCAGAGGGAGAAATATGTCATTCCCTTACACACTTCTTGTAAGAAATATCTCAGGGAATTTCAGCTATTTTTTCTGATGTATTTGTTAAACATATGATGTTCTTTTCATCCATCCATCTACTTTTCATTCCACTTCATCCAATTCAGGGTCACAGGTAGCTGGAGCCTATCCCAATGGCAAGAGGCAGGGTACACCCTGGACAGTTCACCAGACCATCATAGGATGTACTTTCCATCTTTCCTGAGTGTACTGATTCTACTGTGGATATTGCTTTAGTATCAAATAATACCCACCTGCTTTATTACCCCATAAAAAAACTTCAATTCCATAATCTTTTTTATAAAATGTTGCAGATCTGAAACGCAAGAGTGGAAACAACAAATGAAATAAACTCTGTGAGACAAAAATTTTATAGCTATAAAATAAAAAAAGAAGAATTTAATTCTTTCCTGACTTGTTCTGATTTGGGAATGCAGACATGCAGTATATCTATCTCAGCTGATTTGTCCTATGCACACAAGCTCCCATCTCTCAACCTCCCAGCACATAAAATGTGAAACAGAGAGGCAAGCTGACAAGAGTAAGGTTTTGGAAAAATAATAAATGAGGAAGAGGATTGAGGCAGAAAAACATTCTCCCATGATGATTTGCTGCACGCTTCTATGCATAGCAAAAGTTTCCACTCAATTTCCTTCTCTTATTTTGGCACCATCCTGAAGATAATATCTCTCTGTGTCTCTTTCTCTGCTCAGAAGGCATGATGAGGGTTGCATAAAATTAGCTGCTTGAAAGGGAGACTGTGACCAGGGGCAACATGGAGGACCTTGTTTCCAAAGAGTCTCGACACACTCTGCTCAATCCCCCATATCCCCGAGTAATAGCGCAAGATCAGATAGAGAAGGAGAGGACTGTTTAAAATAGCACCCTACAGACACTCTTCTGAATTTTTGATCAGCACTGAAAAAAAAGGAAAAAGAAAAAGATGGAGAATAAAACGATGAGGCTGGGCTTGACATATTCTACATGCTGTATCTGTCTTATAGGCACCTACCCCACAACCTGAACGAGAAAGGAAGTTTGTTACTAATGAAGGCATGTTGTTTGATGCTATCAAAAGCAAGCCGTTCAAAAACAACAGAGGTGGATCTGTCATCCCAAGTTCTTCATGAGACACTGAAAATAGACAGGTCAGAATCATAAATGCTTCATCTGGTATCCTTGTCCAATTACAACTCGTCCCACCAAGCTCTCTCTTTCCAAACTCACACAGCCTGTCAGATTCTGATACGGAGGGCGTCGCAATATTAAAGGTCGGTCAGTGTGCACACTTAACCTCATTTGCTCTGCCTCTTCCAGAGAAGCATTTTGATTGGTATCCATTTGAAAAGCAGGCTTTGGATGTGAAGGGAGGGGCAGGAAAAGTAGGGAAGATCAGAGCCTGAGAAAGGATCTTTTAGGAGAACTCCTGACTGTAGTTAGTTATAATGGTTTTCAATTAACCAAGGGAAAAGACGAAGAATTCATCTGGGCAAGCGCAGGAGGACCAGTCATGCAATATTCATGTACACAAACTAATGAAAGCCCAGATTAGCCTACATATTTA
Source organism: Pseudomugil gertrudae (assembly GCA_037177535.1). Classification (NCBI taxonomy): domain Eukaryota; kingdom Metazoa; phylum Chordata; class Actinopteri; order Atheriniformes; family Pseudomugilidae; genus Pseudomugil; species Pseudomugil gertrudae. Next base: position 17,938,763 of record JBAMHV010000012.1, read on the forward strand.
CATGGGGTCATTGCTGTGTCGTCCACTCATAAAAGGAATCTGCAGCCAAGAGGAGAGAAGGACAAGGACTGAAAGAACTACAGAAAAAAAACGAAAAGGGAAGAGATAACAGTGAAGAAGAAAACCCAGACAAAAAGAAATAAAGGGGGGGAAATGGAAGGTCAGGGGGACACAGAGAAGACCTTAAATGAAAAAGAAATGGAATCATGAGATAAAGGGTGAGGAAAAGCTAAAGGAGGTACGACTCCTCAAAAAGAGATTAAGGATCATCTGCATTTCGCCTTTTCATCTGCTTTTACCGTAATCAGTTCTCTCCAAAGGCAGATACCAGCCCCCACTCACACGACACCAATCTGAATGAGTGATCTTGACAAATTATGCTGCTGTGGAGGAAAGAGGGTGCTCTTTTGGCTGTGGGAAGGGCTGCAGACAGACAGTGGGGAGTCTGCAGCAGGACAGAGATATAACAGTAATTGGCTGACACACTCCTTGCTCTAATCTAAGTGCACGCATAGTAGCGACTGTAGCATACACTTTAGGCTGTCAAAGCAGCAGAGCTTGTCACAACCAGTAATGTTTCAAAATGTTATGCACATGCATCAAGAGAATAATGGAAAATTCAACTGTAATCCTTAGTAGGTCACAACAGAATTAAAAGACTTCAAAGCTGGATAATGTGTGACTGGACATACCAATTCCACACTGGCTAACTTCTTGTATGTCAAACAAGGAGCTAATCATGGGTTTAGTTTGAAAATATCCTTTGACCTTTTGTAGAGGTCTCTGAATTAATTTTATGCTCCACAGATATCTAATTTTATGCTTTTACAGACTTACACATTTGCAGAATAATGGAAAAGTCCTGATATTTTTCTTTCAGTCTGAAAGCGCTAGAGCCTGGTGTGCTAAACCTCTGCTTCTGTTTAATTTCATGGCCAGAATATAAGAGGCCTGTGCACATCTGCTGATGGCTCACTAGTGAAATGCAATACGGCAAGAGCAGAAATTTCTGGCTGATTTGGGAAAAACTCGCTTTCTCTTGTTTCAAGGACCCAGGAAGACTAATGAATTCACAATTCTCTCAATGTGCTGGGTTGGTGGGGGGGGGGGGGGGAGGGGGGGGGGGGGGGGGGGGGGGGGGGGGGGGGGGGGGGGGGGGGGGGGGGGGGGGGG
>JBAMHV010000012.1:17940035-17975785 GCA_037177535.1 Pseudomugil gertrudae
AACTCGCTTTTTCTTGTTTCAAGGACCCGGGGAGACTAAGGAGTTCACAATTCTCTCAAGGGGTTGGGTGGGCAGCCCCCCCCCCCCCCCCTTTTTTTTTTTTCTGAACTTACTTTTCTACCTGCTGCAACTTTTGGAAATAAAATGTGAGAAATGGGCCAATTTACAGCTGAGGGCTGTTTCTTCCTAAGAGACAGACATAAAGATGGAGTACAGAGAATATGCAGAGGTAGATGTGGAGAGATGAGGGGTTTAGAGTTAGACAAAAAGAAAAAAGGGAGAAAAAGATGTGAGACGAGAGGAAGCAAGACGTAGGCGCTAATATGAGTGTCATCTCTGAGGGTTGACAGAAGTGCTTGAATTGCATTTTTGGCCGTTAACTTCTCTTATACAAAGAGACTGCACTTGAAGAGCAGCTCTTGATCTTCCCAATCACCTACCATGACAAGAGCTGCTCAGATATTCAACAAGCTGAAACAAAAGAGCATGTCAGCATGAAGAAGTTCACTACACTCAAAGAAGTTGAAAAGAGAGATATCAAGAAGTTGGAAAGAAGCCGGCAGTACAAAGGCAGCGGAAAGCGAGACAACAGTAAAGAATATGAGAGGTCCTCCATCTGTTTGTAATTATGCCTGAATTTCTTTCCCCACAACTGAAATGGTGTGTAGCCCACCATTTCCAAGGGTAAGCCATGGCTGAGATACAATATAGAATCCCAATGCTCCCCTTTTAACAAAAGCCCAGCACAGTTACTGGTCACGTTAGTGGATTGTTGCTTGCAAACAGCAACACAGCACATGGAGGATGCCCAGTTTCACAAGGAGAAAATGTATTTTATTTTATTGACAGTGACTGATGACACACAAAACAGCACATTTGAATAGCATACAAGCAGTTTGTGGTAATTGGTGGAATGAATATAACACTGCACAAAACACTAACAAAGCTCTCTCTTTGCTCTGATGTCACATCTGTTAATTCCTCAGAACAGCCTTAAAAAGATGAGACCAAGAGGCGGAGGCTGGGGGTGGAACCCCTCGAGGGACCAGTGCATTTCATTTGATAGGAACTGGAAAACTACCATCTGTAATTAGATTACACATAGATAGATGGAATGAGAAAAAAATCCTTAGTTAATTAACTCAAGCCATATTCTAATCAGGTTTCATGACTCCCCTCCTCTCAACAAGCTCCGATTTGAATCGTATCCCAAGTCCCCCAGGATTCATAATCACACATGCCAAAAAGAGTCGGGCTCTTAAACAAGATCATTTGATATTAATTTCTCAAACAGGAAACCACTTAAAGAGGCATTCTGATTGGGACAACAAAGGACGAGCATTAGTAGCTTCTGAGTGAAAACTTATGTCATTGAAAATGCTGCATCGGGAGGGAGAAAAAACATTTTCCGTCTCTTGTTTAGGTAAAGTCTCCTGAGAGGAGTGGTTCCGGTGCCACAGAAACAGTTTTCATCACTGCAGGAAACGAGGGCAGGGAACTGCATAGGTCTTTTTTTATGCAAATGGGAACAAGTGGCTGTGAGAACAGTCAAAGAGTCACAAGAAGAAGTGTACCCTGCCACATTCACAGCTCAGTTATGTCAACCTGCATGTCAATCTGTCTGTTTGCCACACTTTCCTCACAAAACTGACAAGCAACATTTACAATGAACATCTGTAGCAGGCAATATCAGTTCTCAAAATATTGCACACTATTTTGCAGTTTCAGTCTTGTTCAACACTTTTCATCAGTGTCTAATGATTACTCCTGAAGCAGGAATAAAGGATTCCACAGTTTTCATCAAAGCTGCCTGACAGAGTGACAGCTTCATCACACAGCTATTACATCGGTCTCTCACTTTGATTAAAAATACATTTGAAATGCCAAGTCTGTTTTTATTTTCCTGAACAAAGCATGGCTCCAACAACAGAGAGAACAGAACGACAGGCACAAGTAAATCAAAAAGGAGTAAGATGACTTTTATCTCCACTTCGCTCCTTTTCATTCAAAATTAAGGGGGTATGTTCAAGCCCTCTGACTGTACCAGTCAAACTTTTAAGTATAGACAGAAAGGACAGAAGTTTTGTTCTGCTGTGGAAAGACAAGACATCATAGTGGACAAAGATCTTCCCTGTGATGGGAAAAAAAAACTAATATTAAAAATAAAGGCTCCACAGTGTAGCTATTGACTCTGGTAAGACTCTGCACCTCTTCGTTCTTTATTGTGTTGTGTTTGGTGTTTTGTCTTCTTTGTAATGAAGTCTGTTGTTGTTTGCCCTTCAAGACTCAAGTTATCTTACAATCAATCATCATTTGACCTCCAAAGGCATCCGTTCTGAGCATTGTAAGGATTGTGAACAACTTTGTTGGTCAAGGACCAAAAAACCTTTTACTATGTGTGCAGAGAGATAAGTGCAGAAACAGAAACATGCCAGTGGATTACTATAAATAAGAAAGACAAACAAAAGCATATAGAATTAGCGGGCTTCTGAGCCCTTCTGAGCCCATCACTGCAATGGTATTAACTGTTAGCAGTGTCCTGAAAAAGCTACAACTTTCTTTTTTTCCTGCGTAACATTAACTTGGACAACAATGTCAAGGGAATCATTTAACATCAACTGCCAGACAAGTATCCAGAGCTTTCAACTAACGTGCAGCCAACAGGATTTTAGAAGATCTGAATTCTCCCTTTAACACCAAGAGCACATATCCACATGGAGGCTTGCTTTAATTCTGAATCCCTGTTTGCTCTCTAACTACTACCACAGAGCACAACCATCAGAGTTCCTCTTGACAACAAATCTTGGTATGCCTTTCCCCCCCCCGAGCATTGCAGAGCCAACCCTTGAGTGTACCTATTTGAGTGTGGCATTATCACAGCAGCCTGCACCTGCTCCAACTGAGGCCCAGCTCTGTTAGCTCAAAGCAGGAGCACAATCCAGAGATAGAGGAATGGATGGATGGGGTGGCAAAAGATGGAGAGATAGATATATTAACATTAAGCGACAACAGTTTTTGCCCTAACTAACTAGTTGAGCTGGATTTGAGGAGCTACTATGAATTCAGGCTGATAGCTGTGGAGCTCGTGCGCTCTGCGATGCTATAAATAATACAATGTCCCAGTTGTCTGGAGGAAATGAAACCAAATACTTCAAGGTAAGAAGTTTGTGTGCACGTTAGCTGCACTCCTTCCAGGGGTATGCTGAAGGCGAGCATGCCGAGTCTGTGGAGGGCAGCTGAAGCTGGTCAGAGCCTGATGGACACATGCAGTCATGTTCACTGACAGAACCAGGCATGGATAATTTCACATGTCCAAATGCCAGCCAGCAAAGCCCAGTTGTCCCTATGGTGTCTCCAGGGCAATGTTGTAAAAGCTGTGCAGCCCCACAGAGACAAATGAGAAGCATTCTGTGAATGTAAAGTATAATCTCTGCAAGGTTCGGTAATTTGATTCAGTATCTCAGTATCTGAGTTGACCCATAACTTCCCCTTGAACCTAATGGGGCTGCAAAACTTTTCTGCTTTGAAAAAGAAAGTTCAGCATTTTTCCCATGAAAATGCAATGCTAGCTTAAGTACATTATATAAACTGAAAAAAAAATACTGATCACAGGAAACTAAGGAAGAGGGGCTAACACATACTTCCATGTGAAAACAGGGAGAGTAATTTCACACCTGAAGCATTACAACAAACGTTGTGTGCCAAGTTAGAGTGTTTTGTTCTAATGAGTGATCATATATCTTGTCTTCTTTTCACAATCCTCACTGAAGCAGCTGGAATAAACACACATATCTGTTGTTTTAATGCAGAAGACAAAGTAGCCTTTATACTGCTATGTTTTCTGAGTTTATGTTTAGCATGACTCCATCATAAAGAAAACCCAGACTAGGCAGGAAACACATTTCAGTCACGTATTATCACACGTTTGACAGAGCTCCAGACTTTCATTAGCTCATTCCATTAGGCAACCCAGTCTGTAGAAAATACACACCAGTCTAACTTGTAAATACATTATAGAGAAGATCATCTTATGGCACTGCAGCCCCAAATTTCAGGCAAGGATATGATGAAGAACCATCTGATGGAGAATAGAGCCTGGATATACACCATAGCTGGTCGGTTGGCTCTTATAACAGCATTCAGCCCCATGCAGTATTTCTAAACAGCAAAGGCAGCACTGATTCCTGAGATTTCACAGTGGTAACTGGAGCCCTCTCCTGACTGAACAATACATACCCTAATGTGGCCTCTGACCCCACTCTCAGGAGTGCAGATCAAGAGACAGGCTTGGAGGAGGCAAACAACATACTGGAGGAGAGACAGAAGAGGAGCTATTTCAGCATCTCTGATGGATAGTAATATAAAGCAGTTCCCATCAATCATGTATCAGACATCGGGATATCGCTCACTTGTCAGAAACACTATTTTCCAAGAGACATCAAGGCAAAAAAAAGACATCTTGAAATACAAAAACATCAGGAGAAACAAGTCGAGACACTTATTGACACATAAACAGTTTTTTAGGTCTCTTTTTAAACTATTTTTTCCAAGACAATTGTAATGACGTGTTGGTGGGAAAAGGTAAACATTTAAGCGGAGATCAGAAGTGTGCTGTAGGCTACGTGCAGATGAAACTGTACTCATTAAAAGACACAAACAATTGTTGAAGCATACACAAGAGGTAATGTTGTGGTAAAAAAAAAGAGGAACAGGGATACTAGATGTATCTCTATTTGCCTGTAACTGAAACCTTGGTTGAATACATAAAATATATGAGGCATGAGATCATTTGAGAAGAGGCATGAGGGGGTGAACCAGAGAGGTTTGTTCGGCACTCCTCATTACTGAATCCATCTCCATGTGCCTGTCAGTCACCACCTGTCTGACTGCCTTGTTAAAGAAGCTGGAATCATGAGTCTCCCTTAGGAGACAAACCTACTGAGGAGAAAGAGGCAGTGCTCCCAATCCACATTTCTTAGCAACTATAAACATATGGCTGACATAAATAACTCAGTATAAGTCATGTAAATACACCCTAACCTACAAGAAGCACAGGCAAATGGAAAAAGCTCAGAGGCTTGCGATCAGCAAGATTTTTCATTCCCTACTGTTGGATTTTACAGCTAGCAGTAAAACCTTTCTTTGCTAGCCACACCATGTCCAATGTGGTGAGAAAAGTCAGGCAAAGCAAGCCCAGCTGGGCCAAAGTGACAGAGAGGGGAACTAAAACAATCGTCTGAGCGTGGTGGTTTCTTTGACCCATAGAAAACCAGCATGGTTTTGTTGTGTGTAATAAACTGTTTTAATGCATAAAATTGGCACAGCATCGGTACCGTTTCTTTATGATACTCAACAGGAAGCAATCTAAAACCAATTGTTTGCTCTTTTCTTCATGTGCCAATCGTCCAAGTGGGAAGTATTTCTGATGATCCAGGGGTTGGGTGAGTTATACTTTTTCATACTCTAATCACCAACAATCCTACTGGACAAAACACTGACCACTGGAGGGTCCAGCCAGGTTGTCAATCCAAAGACTGCAAGGCCTAGTCCTGGCTGAATAAAGGCAACTGCTAAGCTAAGGACACTTTTCTGGAAAATTGAGCCTTCAAAGAGCTTATGACTCTCAACTCGGACAAAAGGCAAGATGGAGTTAGTGGGATTTAGGGGCATCACTGTGAGGCATGGGGGTATTAGTGGTGTTCTTCACATGTCTCTATCCAGGCTGGATCCAGACCTATGGAACACACTAGAAACTAATGTCTGTCACAACACACAGGGTGCATGGGTTGAGACAGCTGCAGGACTGGGGCTGATACAATGCCCGGCCCACTGGAAACAGTCCCGTGTGGAGTTAAAGAGGAATGTAGGAACTGTGGTTTTGGCAGCTGCAGTCTGATAAAGTTGTGAAACAGGAAAAGTATGCATGTTTTTCAGGCCTTTTGCTGAAGCAAAGTAACCCAATTGCCACTGACAGTCCTTATTCAAAACTGTTTTATCCATTTTAGGCCTGAAACACGGTCTGGCGTCAATATAGAGAAGTCTGACTGAATAAAACAGAAGCTTAACCAATGAAAAGATTGAAAAGAATGGAGCTTAAGTCCAGGAGAGGACTGTTCCACCTCACAGAACAAGGAAATGTGTTCCAGTTGATGTGGTCTATCAAGTCAGGGCTGCTTTATTCAGTGTGGAGGCACCCAGAGGTAGGCACCTCCTGAGGCCCAAGAGCAGCTGACCACACCCCTGGAACAATGGCTTCAATAAACTTGAACATGGGTCCATTTGCTCAAATAGAAGCTCTGAGGGGAAAAGGAAAGGTGTAGCAAATCAAATGAGAGCTCTGAGGCTTGGGGAAAACATTACAAATGAAATGTTCTACACATAAATCAATTTCTGGATTTACTACATGCTATCTAAAGGACCATCTCAACCACAGTAGAGATCCCAGGAATGAGGATTAATGAGTAGGTTGGCAAAGTCATTGTTACTGTTATGCTGCATTTCACCAGTAGGATCCCAGGAGTGCTTTAGCTAGCGCATCCCTGCGCCTTGTGCAAACTGCAAAATGCTGCATCATAGAAAGAGATGCAAGCCTAGTTTTCCAGGAACCTTTCCTTTCTGTTCTCCATCTCTGTCCAGCTCTCCCAAAGGGAAGCAGTGGTCAGGGATTAACAGAGCGAGTACAGCATATAAATATCAACTGCATTGCTGAGTTGCTTTTCCCTACACCACCACTGCCTTCCTTACTTGACCCAATCCCCCGTCCCTGTCCTATCTATTCACAACCCAGAAGGATGGGCTAAGGGGCTGGCTACGCAACCGCATCCTGTTCCACTTGGCATGCTGGGCCGTAAATATCGCGTTGCATCAGGAACAGCAGGTGCTATCACTCCCTATCATTAATTATCCTGGCTGCATCTCTCTAGGGTCTCCCACTTCTAAAATCCAAATCTCTATCACCTGCACCATCCGATTCTCTAGCCTCCAACACCTTCTCCATATTCATTCACTCGAAGTCCAACAATCTCAAGTTCTATCAGTGTCTCCAGCTTTACAGCAATCCCATTCCTCCTGCAATATCCACCTATATATCTCAGTATATCCTCCAATCTTACAATCTAGCCTCCACCCATTTGTTTCCTAACATATCTCAATCTTCACAGTCTCAGGTTCTCTCCAGTCACTCCTCCCTCCAGCGACAGATTTGCCAGCTTTCTTCTCTCCTCAGATATGTGTCTTCCGGTGCAGCTCTTCACAGTCTGACGGGTTTTTCCTGCTGTAAATGCATTCCAAAACCTGTTGTGCTGCTACCAGCCATGAAACGTCACAGGGACTGATGGAGTACTAGGGGGTAATAGCCCTTTCTCCCCCCCATCAGTAAGCTCATAAATAATGAAGAAGAAAAAAAATCAGAGGAAAGGCAGCATGAGAAAATCCATGCGGTAAAGAGCTTATGAACACGGTCAGAGATATAAGATGCTGATCGAAAGTCAGAGCTCCCAGTATGTCTGACCACTGAAACATGAACAGACCTTCCTGTCTCTCTCAGGTGAGAAGACCTTAAGTCAACTGTGTGGAACCCACAGAAACATCTGGCATGAGCACAAAAACAAACAGAAACTTCCTTTCTGACTCGGTCACACTGCCACGAGGCATGAGCTGAGCTGTAAAGGCAGAGCCAGCGTTACAATATGAGACAACGCAATATATTAACAGCTTGTAAGCAAAACATCATGAGGTGATCATGACGTGAAAAAACACATTAAAACAAAGCAACTTAAAAAAAAAGAAATATGTGAAGAAGGAAGAAACTTCCAAACTTACTGGAATCCACAATTGAAGTCAAGGCACATCTACATACATGCAAAAATGTATTTCTATCAGGACCAGCTCAGCTATTAACATTATTTCAATGTAGTAGTGAGTGTGCTGCCATTTCTACCCTAATTCACTAAGTCACTTCTCCCCCAGGAGAAAGCTTTGTACATATTTTCTTTTGCTTAATTATCTCTATTGCAGTACAACCAAGCAGGGCTGCAGTGCCCACTATTACAAACTAATCAAAAACCCTAAATACCACATCTTAGCTTCACAACACTAAACAAAAAATATTCACCTACACAGCATCATCTAACCTTAACACATGTGCTTTAAATTTCTGTGTTGTAAAAGTGTCTTTCTGGATAAGCCGAGCTGTTCAGAGTAACTCCATCAAATCAGATAGAGAGAAAGTTATTCACACAACCCTCTTTACTCCCATTCTCCCTACAGAACAGAGCGGGCTGCCAGCAGCATTGAGAAAACTGCTTTTCTTTGTTAAACATTTGTAGATTTGACTCATATGTGTAACCCATTATGAGGACTGGACACTTTGCGTCAATCAATATAATTCTCCTACACCTCCTATTGATTCCTATCGCTCTACAAGTGTAGTATAGAAAAAGATTTAAAAGCTGATAAGAAAAGGGCAAGAACAAGGAAAACCTATGCTCTCTTGTGAATTACTATGGGCACATTTTCTAAAGGGGACATGGCATTCAAATAAATTGCTTTCTTTACAATGTGGAGCAGAAAAAGCTGCTTTTTTTAATTCGATAGTCCTGCCTGCTATTTGTAATATCTTAGTTAGAGGACATCCTTGGCAGTGAATGAGATATTGAGGTGCAGGGACAATGTCAGAGATGCACAAAAACAAAGAAGAACACTATGTGAATGGCAAGTAATTCTAAATATTGAACACTGCCCTGTGGGTCTGTGTTTTCTGCTTTAAGTGCTTGCGCTCATACATATGCATTCAGCATGCAACATTGCCAACAGGTTAATTAATCAACATCACACAAGAGAGTAACCATTTTCTTTCTTGATTAAAGTCACCAAAATGGTGATCTGGTGTGTTTTGCTCAGTGAAGATTAGGAAAAATAATCTATCAATGAAGGGCAGTGTAACATTTAAGATATTTTCAAGCTGAGCGCACGGCAGTGTGGCTAGAAATCAGTTCCTGCAGCGAGAGAAGGCTTTTAGCCCTCAGAGGGGGGTCTTATGAATGACTCTGGCAGATAGACTGCACAGCTGTAGAAATCATTAGGACATCCACACAGCATTAGTCTTCCCATTGATAATTCAACATAACGAAGCCGACTTTTCAAATCCATTTTCATCTTTCAGGATGAAATTATTGATACCTGATGCAGAAAAAAGGCATCAAATTAGTACTGTATGCCACTTACATTAAATTACTACAACCAGTAGCAGAAAATACAGCTGCACACTTTCATTGATTGTGAGTGCCCTCAGTACTGCATGGTGCTGTTAAATGGGCAATGCATAACTCATGCCTGCATTTTTCTCCTTTCTTGTGACTTGACCAGTGTAAAGTCTCCTGCAAAGGCAGTTTCTTGACAGATAGCTGCCCCCTGCTGGTAAAAATCCACCCCATGCATATTGTACTACCCTTTTTTTTTCCTTCTTCTTCTTCTTCTTTCTTTTTTTATAGACCCCAGATGATTTTCAGATATTTTCCATTCTGTAATACCCGAAGGCTTTGAAAATTGCAGAGCAGGAGGCAGCAAAAACAACACACTTGAAGGGAAAATGTATCTGTAATCTAAACATAAGCTCTCCTTGAGAAGAGCTTATTTAAGAAAGGGTGCCGGTTCTCATTCAGGAAAGTTTTACAAGCATAAACTAAAGTAGGTTTTATTTTCTGTCTTTAAATCTGACAGTTATTCTCCATTAAGACACTGGGCTCCATAATGCAGACTTTGTGTCCACAATCTGAGAAGCTCCCTCTCAGCTAACATTAATCACTGATGTCTTGATTAGCCCAGATTAAGAATGTAGGCCTGTCTGCCTGATGCTAAATTGACTTAGAGAACACGTGATCATAAAGATCAGATCAGACAAACACAGCCATTTGCAACATCATAAACTTTAAATACCAAGACATACAGTAATAATGTGCAGGAAACATTTGGTTTATTATGTACAGAGCCATGTATGACTGCTGATCAATCTAACTGCAACATAGTGGAACAGAGAACACATGAATAACATTGTCTACCTAAGTAGAAAAAAGAAAATAAACTTATTTATAAAGTTATATCGGCTTTGGGTATAATTACATATTGGTGAATTACGTTGTGAATCCTGCTATTTAAATATAATTTGTAGTAAGAGAACAGAGGGAGCTTCCTCTTTCCAACTTGTGATAGTAGGTTTGCCTCTTTAACTGAACAAATATGAACAAAAAAGAGAAATCAGACTCACCTTCTTCCGGGGCTGCCATTTCATCATATTTGTAAACCAAAATTGAACAGCATTAAGATATTATATGAGAATGGAATGTAGGTTCAAAGAAATCCAAGCGCAAGTCATGCTGCCTTTCTACTTCTCTCGATTTTGCAGCAGATTTTCTCTAAGAAGCGGTGCATAGTGCGTGCGCGAGTCTCAGCTTTGCGGCAATTTTGTGGCCACAGCACAGTCAACGCTATCACACAGCGGTTAAATCCACGGGTAATAAATCTCAGACACAGTGACGATGGGCAATGTTTGGATGAAGGCTTCCTGTGCGTAAATCCAAAGTGAGGGTCCGTTAACCCACGCGTCCACACGCAGGATCGGCGCCTCCAGGACCAAACCAGACGGTGTGAGAGGAAAATGTGATTCTTGAACTTTTTCAAAACGAGGTCATCCCTTTCAGTAGGCTACACAATTAGTCCAACACAGTATGGATAAACTATGTCCGACCTGTCCCCCAGTGATCCAGATAAAACAAGAGGAAGACGAAACGTGTGCCAAAGACGCAAAAATATACATCACAGTGACTAAATTCCGTTTCCTAGTGGCTGAGATATACTTTTGGAAGTATCCTACCACTGGAGAAACAGTCTGAGCCCGGTGGAGACGGCGCGACAAGCACAGAGATTACATTCGTGGAAAGGAGGGGGTACAGGCGCACTCACATAAAAAAAATCCCTGGAATTTCTGTGAGGAGCTGGAAGGAAACCCTGATTCCTGCAACAGCAACAAACTGGACTACAGCTCTCTGGTGACTTCCTCCCCTGCGCTCCTCGAGCCTCGCAGTTTACAGACTTGGAGGAGAGGCGCTGAGAAGGCAAAAGGTAGCAGGGTCATAGCGCCGCCGGCGTAGGACGGTCCAAAAAAGTGCGCTTTACATTTACGCATCGAGCTGATGGTTCCGCCCAGTCAGGAGGCGGGATGGGATTTGGTTTGTTGACATCTCCTTCTGTCCAAAGAAATATGTCAGCAGTTATTTTAACAACCTGTCGCTCTGTGCCATACATTCAGCATCCAGGATTTGTAGAGGACACTGACCAGGGGGTGTCCTAACAATGTGGTGAATTCTAAGTATATGTTTAAAAAGATAAATAAAAAAAACCCGCTGTATTTCTTTGCCTGTCTAGTTCCACTTCCTAGTTAAATAAAATAAAATAAATAAATATACTTTAAGAAATAAGGCTGACATTGCATCAGCAGGTTGGAAAGCCCTACACTGCAAGTTTCACATAGTTTAAATGGGTTTTAACAGAAATTTATATAACATCACTCTGCTGCAGCATCCCTTCATTGCCTTGATCTTTATCAGCAGTAGCTACCGTCCTTGATTACTTATTGGTTATTTTATGTTTTGGTTTTACTTTTTTGTAAAAATAGTGATTGAATCCACGCAAAAAGCAGATTTAACAAAGAAATGGACCTTGGATGCTGCAGACATTTAGTTTGCTGTATACATGTTCCCTGTTTCTTACAGCTGAGAGCAGCTGTCAGATACAGTATACCGTGCAATATTTTACTGCATACTGCCATCAGATGCATAACATTGCAACAGATTTTTATTACACAACTGTTTGGCTGATGCTTTGACACACTTAAAAAAACAGCCTTTTGTGGGCTGAAGAGAACTGAAAACAGGGGATATGGTTGAACTGGTAACAGTAATCCCTCTCATCACTCATTCTGTGCCACAGTTTAAAATCAAAATAGTTTTAAAGCAGGCTCTATTATTATCAGTTAAAGTAGATCTACTGCTGCTAAGCTCAGCTGCTGAAGAAAATAGGAAAAAATTGATTAAATCAGGGAAATTGTATCAGTATTACTGCTTTAACACATCTGGTAAGCTACAGTTATATTCGTGAGCTTTTATCTTATAATAAATGAAAAGTGAATTAAGGAACCGGTCGATATCAAAGCCTAAACAATTGGTTGGCTATTTAAATTGGTTTAGGTGATGGACTCTATGGAGCTGTGAGCTGGTCAATAAGCTGGAGTCCCTTAGGGGTCAGCGTGGTCCACAGTGCATCCTGGGGTCACTCAGATGACAAAAGACAAATAGGAGGGGGGGGGACAAGCTGACATATGGCCTTATGGACAAACTCCTGCTGTGCACTGGGAGGCCACTTGGTGAATCTCCTGGATGAACACAAACAAAATGATTGGCAATACATCCATACCTGACAGCTGACAGACATACATCCACAGCTGACAGAAACTGATCAAACACACAAAGGAGACGCTTATTGTTCCTTCATGTATTTCTCCATTTTAACCACGTCGCTGAATTACATTGCTTTTATTTTCTTTTGGTCACTTATCTAAAGGCTTCAGTTGCCTGTGTGTTACAAATCACATATGAAAGACTGTAGCTGTGTTTTAAACACACACTTAAACTTGGGCAATAAAATACCAACATCTAAAATAGATTTACACAGGAGGTTGTTTTTGTAAAAGGCTTTTTTTAAGGACCAATCAAAGGCCTTGCCAGAGTGGTATTCAGCAACAGCCTCTTCACAGTGAAGCCTGTCATCTGGCATCTCCATACAGCAGAGAACTCCCTGTGCGTGCCTCTGCTTTCCCAATCACAGCCGCACAGGAAATCAGTCTCCAGCCTTCAGAGAGAAACAGAAACCCCCTCTTTCATTTTCCACAACTTGGAGCTGTTTAAAAGTTTGTGCTTCCTTTTCTTGTTCTTGCCAATCACACCCTCAAAAATGTCTCTTCTGTAGGTTTTGTTTAAAGGTTGACAAGTGAACCTTTGTCATAAAGTTAGCTTTGGACTTACAGTCACATTAATATGAAGCTGGACTCATTAAAATGACACCCAATGTGTCACTGACATGGCAAAACAAAACCACTGAGTAATGTTTAGAAAGGAAGCGCCTCTGTTTCAAGTAGCGTTATTGTTTCTAGTATAGGGTCCTGCAACTGTTATATTTTCTGTTTTTTTAATTGTTTACAAGTAAATAACTTCATCTTAAGATAGTTAAATATCAGAGCATAAAAAAAACCAAGAAACCATTATATCTGATGTAGTCAAGTTCAATTTAGTGCACATTGTATTCACTTGTCTGCTTACTGTTTATTAGACAACATGATGTAACGAATGCATCATCTGTGCTGTTTTGGGAAGAAAAGAAAGCTGTCAAAAAGGTTTAAAAAAAAAAAGAAGAGTTGCACTCCAAAAGCTTTCTGACTGTCTGATGGTAATTTATTACCAGACTGTTGCTCTGAAGTCATGATTCTGGGGTGTCTGATCACTCTCTGTACCCTGTTTGGAGAACAGCAGCCTTTTAATTACAAGGACTGGATTCTGTAGGCAATAAATTCAACTGCACAAACACAAGGACATGCACCCCTGTGCCAAATGTACAGCGAGACTTATACAGTACACCATGAACCGCAAGAGCCGACTGTATGGTATTCTCTAAGGTTCATTTTTGTGTATGAGATGGTAAAATATACCAAATCAACATGACAAAGTGCAAAACAGATATTCATGATTAATAAATAAGTAAGCCTTACATATTAATTAACCTTATTTCCAGCTTCTAAATGTATGATATATGAATATTACTTATAATAATTGATAGATTGCTCTCATGGATGGAGATGGCAGTTGGAGTAATCGGTTTGGAAATGCTTAACAACATTATAACAATGAAAGTGTTAAACAGCAATGACACCCAGCACTCTGTTGTGCTGTACATCCCTGACAACAAATAACCCTCATCAGCATTCATTCATTCACCTCTTTTTACAGAGCTGTACTGGGAGATGATGTGTCAGAATTTAGCCTGCTCTGGAATATGTGAGACGGGTGAACATGAGTGAGTGTTTGTGTGTGGATGAGTGTGTAAGTGCATGTATGCTTGTGTCTTCGTTGGGGCTTGGTGTTGATTAAGTGTCTGGAGCCTGAGGGGGGATAATGAGAGGCTTTAATTAATGAGCCTGTGCATATCTCATAGTCACAGAGTCCTATCTGCAGAGAAGAACTACACATATGCACACCTCAATGCACCATGGGAATCGTTCCCTGCACAGTATTTTCTTCAGGGAAACCCAGCTGAGAGTGTATCACTCTGGCTGCTGTCCCTGATACGTGTCCTCTAATGGGGATGGATGGGGGTTATGGGGCCCCACTACGAGAAGGTCACATGCACTGACCACCCAACGTGGCCCAGGCAAAAGCTGCTGTTATGGGCGCTGAAAACCATTCAAAATCACATTTGTTTGCTGGGTTTGGTCCACAGGGAACAAAATGTTTCATCTTAGGAAGATTCATGTCAGAGCAGAGTAAAGGCAAAATACTCTAATAGGAGCATCAGAGCTATCTTTAGTTGTCAAAATCAGTTCACACAATGTGATCTAATAAACACTTATCGTGTGATGAGTTGCATCTGAATGACAGAAACCGTTCTCTGAAGTGTAAAAAGTCCATTTTATATCTTCCTACAGCTCTGTCATCTCAGCCTCTGAGCAGTGTGCATGCTCAGAAATATGCACTGCAAGCAGATCAGCTTATTTCATATAACATCACATTCAGCAACACAGACTGAAAACCAGCATGAAAAATCACATAAATTCATATTACAGTGCTCACAAAGCAAAAACCGGCTTTAATTCTTGTGTGTAATATGCAGGCTCGTTTAAAAATGTATTGTCTAGTGTCTTGTAAACTCATATGGGCTGTGCACATTAATGTGCATGACACTAACAAAATCAATCAGTCAATCAGCACAGAATGAGGAATGCAATAAATTTGCTATTAAAATAATACTAAAGGCAATTTTCACCAAAAGAAGCAATAAAATATGTATGAAAGGAGAAAATGGTCAAAGCATGATTAATTCCAGTTGAGTGGAAGTCAGTATTTGTTTATCTTCATGTGACAAAGCCTTCTAGCAGCTGTTGGGAGAAAGGGAGGAAGTTGTGTGATGTTGTTACAGAGCAGAAGGGAGTAACTTAGCACGGCTGGATGGGTCATCAAAACACACACTACTGTAGCGGTCTCAGTCTTTACTCGCTGGTTATTATTGCAACCATGAAAAGAAAGTTGTTCTTATGTCTACCAGGTGGGGAGCACCGACAAAGACAATAGGATCTAATTTAACAAGAATCAAAGAAACACAACAGATATGGCCAACCAGGAAGTAATCTTACTGCCTTCTTCCAAGCACTTGTTCTTGCTGGAAAACATTGTGAGCTTGAGGAAGGAAATTTGTTAGGCTTTAGGGAAAGATAACTATGCTCCAATGAGAATCCATCTACAATATTTTAAAATAATTTAATAAAAAGCACTTTAGATACTGATACAATCTAACTTCTTTGTTGCACTGGGAATATATGACACATTAGCTTTATAGGATCACAGAAAATTTTCCATCTCATAATAAAGGATTGTCACGTGTATCTTAAAGATATAATAAAAGAGGTATTACAGCTTGATGATTGTAACAATTGCTTGTGTTTTAGAAGAATCGTCTTTTATCATTGCTGCTGTTTTGGCTTCACTGAAACTGCAGACTAAAAAGGTCCAAATCCAGCTTTTTGCCCACCTATGAGACATCCAATTTTTCTGTTACATCGTAAATGACAGAATAATTTAAATTTAAATTTAAATGAATTAAATTAAATTTAAATCAAACCAAGGCTACTCTCAATTTCTGTCCTAAATCAGATACATATCTGGTGTTTATCAATGCACCCTCAATCTAAACAGTCACATCTTATCTGACTTTTATGTCATTCAGGTGATTTATTCCAATGATAAATAAAATAAAATCAATTTGGCATTTTTACAGAGAATCAAGCTGATTTTGGATAGAAAAGACAGAGGCAATCTTTGTGAAAGATTGTCGCAGTGTCAAGAAAGCTGGGTGTGACAAATGAAAAACCTAAAGTTGTTTACTTCATCATTATATTTTCTGAGCTGTGGTGCATTCATGTAGCATCTCAAAACAGCAACATCTTATGGAAACATGTATATATGGACCTGATCCATTAAAATGTCTGATGAAGAAAAGTAAAAATTCACAGTTTATCATTCCCTTACACCCCTGAGATCTACTCAAAATTTACTAACCTTTATTGACTTGACTAAATCTCACAAGATCACAAGGTTGGAGTCACAGAAGAGAAAACGAAGAAATGAAAAGCAGAAAAATAAACCACAGCAACTGCAATGAATCCGTAACAGAAAAAGGAAACATCTACACAATTCAAAATAACTTTATTGTCTGAAACAGAAATTAGTCTGTGACACAGCTGCATTTAACACATTATTCACTTGCAGACTATGGTGTATTTCAGTAGTCAATGCAGAGGGGATGAAGGATTTATTGTGTGTTTTTCTGACCAGTAGGGTTCTGTAGCATCTGCCTGATGTAACATGACAGAAGGATGCAGGGGTGGGTGGGGTCCTCAGTGATGAGGGTGGCTTTCCTCACCATTGAGTGCTACAGCTCAGATAGAGGAGTTGGTTGGTTCAGGATAAAATGTTATTAATGAAAATAGATTCAATGAGAAATTTAAATGCAAATTTTACAAATGACTTTGCTGTTGAGCATTTTTGTAGATGGAGTCAGCATGTTGTGAAATGATCAGGTGGGTGTCAACTTCCATCCCCAGGTATTGAAAGCACTGAACCTTCTCCGCCATCTGACCATACTGAGTGGTTAGAATATCTGCACTACATCTGCACATCTGGTCCTGTTGCACAAATATCTAAAATAAATAAATAAATAAAAACAGCCCACCACTGGTCAGCAGCCTAGCCCACCAGAGATCTCTGCAGAAACCTTCTTCCTCCCAACCGACAAAGTGAGGACAGCTTGCAGCTTATTTTTAACCCATCAGCCAAAAAGAACATTTTTTGGGGGGGGAGATCTGAGAAGTGTTGTGTGATAACTCAGACATCTGAAGTGGGATCAGTTAACATCGAAAAGCCCAAAGTGGACAGTTGCCACTTTCCCATTCTGTCTAGACTGAATGGATTTATTTATTTATTTATTTATTCAGGATCCCCATTAGTTATTACCGCAGCAACAACTACTCTTCCTGGGGTCCAGGAAGAGTAGTTTGGATAGTTTGAAGGTTAACAGCTGATTGAGGGCATGAGAAAGTAGAAAAATAATTACAGGATATGTGGCATATAAAGACACGGACCCAGTCACGTGCGTAATCTGCACTGCTGCAAACAAATTACCTCATACATATGGAATAACTGGGTTCATTGTGTATAAAAGTAAAGGTAAATGGTCTTGTATAGTGCTTTTCTACACATCTGTTCATTCAAAGCGCTTTGAACACCATTCGGCCATTCATCCATGTGCTCACACAAACACTCACACTGGTGACACAGCACCAGGAGCAACTGGGGGTTCAGTGTCTTGCTCAAGGACACTTCGACATGCGGACCGCCAGAGCCAAGATTTGAACCACTAACTTGTTGGTTAAGAAATTACCTGCTCTACATGCACCACAGGCACAGTGACCTCCATCCCACTGCAGAAGAAACTTCTTGTGGAGTATGTATTGACTAGATAAAGTGGAGCATGTAACTAAATTTACTGGTGTAGTATAAATGAAGATGGTACATAGCACAACTTAAAAAGTTTTTAGGCCTGATTTGAAATAACCAAACATAGGATAAGATATGCAACCACTGTCAGGATGAATGTTATCATTCATTTGGAATGATTAGATGAAGCTCTAAACCTTTATCATTCATTTTGTAATCTTTGCTTCTGCAATGGCCAACTGTGAACGAGCAAAGCATGAGCAAAATCAGAGGATTTAGTTTAGACAGTTCAGGCATGGTCAGAAAATGGGCGTTTGACCATCTGTTCCAAAGCCCAATAAAAAAGGAACAATATTTGTATATTATATTTGTATGATGTTTCTGTTGTTTTATGCAAATGGAAATTTTCTGAACAGCTTTTACTTTTAGCCTGCCCATGAAGTGCTTTGAACACTTTCCACTGCAGGTAGAACACTTATAATTTCTGAAGAAAATCCCACTTTATAAATAGAGAAATAAATAAATGAGGTTAAATACTTATTTTTCTCAACAGTAAGAAAGAGACGGTTTGACATTTGGAAGAAATATAACCTGAGAATTAACAAATAGAAGTGCTCGGTCATTTAATGTGTGAATTGGCATTAATAACTGGGTTCATTGCATATAAAAGCACAGACATCCCTCTGCAGTAATCTCCACCCCACAGCAAAAGAAACTTCTTGTGGCATATGAATTGTCCAGATGAAGTGGAGCATATAACAAACTTTACTGATGTAAAGTCTTATGCATTGAAGTCCTTAAATGGCTTACAGCTACAGGACATTCATTCATAAACAGATTCCCAAAGACCTCTTGAGACTTACGTTTTCATTGCATCCAATGTATTCAAAGAACCCACTTTAGCCTCTCAGAGAAATTGATTGCGATCACGAAAAACATTACCAAATGCTTCTTTTTGTTTTGTTCTTGTATTTTAATCAGCACATCTTCACATCAACAATTGTGATTAACGCATATGATTATAATATTTTCTATCCTCTTAAGTTCCATCTCCTAATTTTCTCTTCTTTCTTTTTCTTCTTCCAATCACGCTAATGAAAAAAGGCTTGTTTATCCCCTGGAGGCGCTCAACAGTAGATTGTGTTACGACATTAAGCAAAGCCAGGGACCTTTGCTCCAGAGTTGTGTTTAATAATTCAGTGGTTTTGGACATGGATGAAACAGGCTCCAGCATATTGTTTTAATCAGACTGGCAGTTACATAGGCGCTAGGGTTTGACGTCTGCGGCAGGATCAATAATAACAGCGTTGCCACATACTCCAACGCATGAGGCAGAGATCCTGTGTGGTCCTCCTCCGTCTAATACACTAAACACTGAGATGGAAAAGGACAATGTACTCAGATGTGTTTGGGTCTATCTGCTTCCACTCACACTCACACTCACACACACACACACACACAAAGCATGCTGTGGTCAGACCCACCCACCTCTGCTCCCTCATTTAGAAAACCCCAAAACCAAACTTGTGCCTCTCTTTTTCAATTACCTTTCTTCCCACCATCATCACCACACCAAGTCTGTCTAAATTCTCCCACAGTCTGTTTCCTTTCCCTCTCAAATCAAATGTATCCATGTGTTACACACCCACACATACGCACACACACATTTAGTCATACACCGCAATCTGGTAATCATAATGAGCGCATTAAAGCATTAAAGCAGCTATTTACGACAGATGATCTTTTGAACAGACAACAATTAATAGTAAATTACTGCAAATATACAACTACCTCCGTGCCTCTTTGTAGCTGTACGAGAAGTTGTTGAAATACAGATTTGTACAAGAGTACAACGGTTTCAAAGCCAGATTACAGAAAATACTGCTGGATTTGCTTCAACATTTTTCATTATTGATCACATAATACTCAAGACTTATTATGCCAAGTGACAGTTCCTCCTACCCTCACTAATCCAATCCGGTGAGAGCCCATCAACTGGGAATTAACACTCTTGATGTGGCTAGGAAGGAGTGATGAGCAAAAGGATTTGATAATAACTCCATCCCTGCACAGAGTAACAAAGGGAATAGTAAAAACACAACTTGTTGTGTTTAGTACAGTAGATATTGTAGCCTCAAGCTACTGTGTGATCAAGCATCTGTAGTTTCTAGTGGTGGTTGTAAAGGGATTAGGTCAGTACACTCCTTAAATCACTCTGACTTCAGATCAAAGGGGTTAATGCGGGATTAGGATTAATGTGCATTGGTAGAACAGGTGATAATCTTTTAAATTAGCCATGCAGCACAGGCAGGCCTCTCTTTCATCTCGACACCTGACTTGCAGGCTGAAATACAAGGAGCTCGCTTACAGGAGAGCAGTGTTGTTGCTGCCCCACCAGGATTAGATGTCCTCCAACAACATGACCATTTAAATAACACACCCTGCTTTGAATTATCAGCAAGAAGAGTTCATTTGCATGCAGGCAGTGCTTTGTAAGAGGCTGAGTCCAACATCTGTTCTCCCAGTCCTCCTCTGAAATAAGGTTTATGTAAAGCACACAATATGATTTGAGATGGTTGATGAAAGTGTGACTACGGGGACAGTCTCAACCAAGGTAAGGCAAATAAATAATGAAAAATACGCAGATATGTTATTGATATGCATCAAGCCGATGCAGGGCATCTGATGTAGCAGAAGCAGTAATTGGTAGGGGGCTTGACTTAACTCCAAGGATAGGAACATGTCAGTCGCTTTCTATCAAACTCTCCACACATAACGGCTCACTGTCCCACCAGCTTCCTCCCCTGCTGTCAAACCTCCTTGCCATCAGTTTGACTTTTCAACTTGAATCATCTTCATCCCTCCTCAGCTTCTCTTCCTGATGACATGATGGTAAAAAAACAGCATCACCTGTGACAAAATTATTCTAATGCAAACTAGAGCTGAGATACATAATCAAAGACCATCCTTTTACCTGTCTAGAGATGACTAATTAGCATTTTTGACCATGGGAGGAGCAGCAGTAGTGGTGAAATTGCTCCCCACAGTGCTCCTGTCTGCTACCAGTTTGGCTAGTGGGTTTTGCTGCAGTCCCAGGCAAGACCAGGCCATCTGGCTAGCCTACTAACAGCCAGCCTCTCTCCCCTACAGACCAGCTGAAAACAGGAAGACAAACCAAGGAAGGTCAGGGCACACTGGGATGATCAGTGAGAGAGACAGCGGTTGTACAACAGGGGAAGAATGAGGAGAGACGGATAAACTAATGGATGAGAGAAAGAATAATAGACGGACTGTGAGGGAATGAAGGGACATGCCTTCCTTTAAGCTGCCGTGCTCAGCATGACTCAATGCCTGATGAATCTGTCTGTCTTTGCCTTTACAGTATGAGAGTGTGTGTGCGTGTGTGTGTGTGTGTGTAGGGGGGGGCACTGTATGAGGCTTGTGTGCATGCATGAATACAATCCCAAATTTCTCAAACAGATCATGACAGCTCACAGCCAGAATGACAGCTTCATTTACCCACAATTCAGCAGTAAATCACAGATCCACAGCAGGACTCCCCGTATAGATGACCATGTGGAAGGTCATTAGAAATTTAGTTGGGAAAAAATGTGAAGGCAATTACATTTACATTCTTATAACACCATAAAGAACATGGATGTTGATAAAGCCTTAAATAAGATAGAAAAAATAATTGCTAATCATACCACCTGCTGAGTTTTCCATTTCAGTGTAGCATCATCTTCTTTATCCTTAGCCCATTCATGGTGTTGGAGAGCAGGACACAAAGGAAATATTTAAATCGGAGCAGGTTATAATGAAAAACATGGTCACTTAATCTGCTGATTATGATCAAATTATTCAATTCCATACCATACTTTGTCGTGTAATGAAAGACCTTCCAAAATATGGTGTAAACGCTGTCCATTTGGTCTATTGCAAAATGTTACCTTTCAATCTGGACTTGAGGTTTAATATGTAGTCAAAGGACAAGCAGGAAGTAAAAGAACAAATGTTATCTTGAACCAAGGTTTTGAAATACATAGCAAAAAGTCTTGTGAAGAAAAACTACGCGGCCTAATTATTCTGGTTTTGACAGGATCCAACTTCTTCCAGGAATGAGTAACGATTTTAGAGGCAAAAAAGCATTGAGTCATTTTTTTCATAGTAGTCTCTTCCTCACTTAAAATGTTGACCTTCACAGATCTGACAGTGGAAGAATACTCACCTTATACACTCACCTGATACTGTCTGAGTAAATGCAAATTGAAGCAAGAAGCCACAGTGCAACACAGAGGAGCAAACATCAGCAATTTTGAGAGAAGGTTACTCTCTCTCTCTGACCCTCATTCTTCCTAAACTCTCAGTCTCTTCATCTTTGTCTCACATTCTCCTTCCCCCTCCCTCGGCCGGCCAGGACTTCTCTGTCCTTCATCCTCATTCTATTTCATGCCTCGTCCTTCTTTTGCTTGGGTCTCATCCATCACAGCCATGTGCTTCCCACAACCCCCAATAACATCCCTGTAGTTTACACTACAGCCTGACCAAAAACAGATAGTAGGACTCAGTGCTGACACATGTCTCTGTGACTCAACACTTCATCTAACAGTCATCATATCACAACATCTCTATCATCACCTAACTGCAGCACAAGTGCATACATCTACAGGATCTTGTGTCAGATTATTTTCATTATTTTGACTGATTTCCAACAGAAATTTGATATTAGCATGCATGCTTACTGTGACAATTGCTTGAATGTATAATTAACTAAATTAAATTAGGAGGTAAATTGACTGCAGCACAAGTCAGAGTGAGTGAAGTCCAAAGGACCATAAACAGCTCAGCCAGGGCTCTGAATAAAAGCAACACTGCCTGAAAAAAGATGGGTTGTTTGGAGCAAACCAGCATGTAAGATGTGTTGCACTGTCACATTTAAAAACCAGAGTCATTAGCGTGAGTGGTCGCATTCATTTTACTGCCATACTCATCTCCTTTTAAGAAATCTGCAGATTTTGCAAGGCTCTATCTGTTTTTCCTTTATGTCACAGAGAAATGATGCAGGAGCCTGAATGAAACATAATAAAGGCACCCAGTGTCAGTCTCCTCGAATATGACGGGCAGAGCCCCAGTTCTTGGTGTCAGACAGTGGCAAACAAGCAGGTAATTAAAAACTAAAGCCTCTATTGAGGGTAATTTGAAACCCTGTGTAGAAGATGGAGTCACCAAGGTGTTACCCAGTGGTTAGACATCATCTTCCATTTGTTTATAGACAGTAGTCATGTGCAAGGGATAGATCAGCTCAAAAGTATATAAGTCCATTTGGGTACTGATTTATTATTCGGGCATAGCCTAAAAGGTTAATTGTACAAACTTGTAAAATTGATGTTTTGTTTAAGCCTTTAAATATATATTTTTATTGTAAAGTTGAACATTTTAATTGTAAAACTTTTGGAGCCAATTTTTAATCGACCAGTAAAAGGAAACAGTTATTTTTTTGACACTTTGGTATTGAGCTAAGTCATCATGCTGCTATTTGACTTTGACAAGCTCTGGTGAGAATCAACTTAAACAGGAGTCTGGACCTAAATGGTGCAGTAATCCCTGCATAAATGTGCATCAAGCTCTACACACACACACACACACGTAATGCACAGTGGTTTATAATACAGAGCAATGTTCAATTTTCCAAAAACTACCGCACCAATAATTTATGCTTTATCATAAAAATGACTAAATACATCCTCATGCATACATATTTTATTATCTTAAATTGTGAAGTAAAACAAAGACTAGACATTTTGGTGCAGTGCTGCAGTCATTCTGATGGTATTTCTAATCCAGTAACCCAACTAATATCTTCAAATAAGTGTATGAAACTTCTTATCATAAAATATTTAATCATCAGATCCATTTTGGGTCACATTTACAGTTCACAGGTGCCAGAACATGAAAACTTGTAGATGAAGCACAGTAAGAATGACTGCCCCTCTCTGTGAGCAGGCTTCTCCTGAGAGCTGTTTGATGTGGCTGAAGAAAAAGGCCAAGAGATGATGTAATGCTGAGGAAAGCTGAGCTTGAGAAGAGCAGTTTCCACACTGCGTCCCAACTGCAGCTTCCCACACCCCAGTACCTCTAAAAAGGGGATGGGCAGCACTCAAAACTCCCCCTGAGGAGCACAACAGATGTGTGGATGCTCTGCAAACATCAATCATCTATTGTCTTTCATCACACACACACAACACACAGTGTGTGGTCTGTTACGAGATAAGCAACATGATGTAATGCACAAGAGCAAACAATCCCATATTTTTTCTGCTAAATGAAAGCTATACAAAGCAAGAACATAGTCACAAAACACAAAAGTCTCTAAAATATTCCTAAAGGGTAGTCTGTGGATATTTAATGCTGGTTTATTAAAACACTGAATTTAAACTACTTCTAAGATCAGAAATCATACTTCCCTGAGTAATGATCTAGGTCTAGTAACAGCCCGTTTAAAATGTATTATCAGGATTTGAGTATATTTACTCAGTTTTACTGCAAAGGGTAAATCTACCACCTGTACAACAGAGCATAAATCACTGTCTGGGCTTCATAACCCACACTTAAACATAACCCATAAGCAGGGTGTAATAACACTGGATTATGTACTCATTATCATTGACACTAAAATTTATTAACACTGCGATAAAATCAAAGGTACCAACTGGCAGCAGGGCTTTAATTGAGAGGTGTGATGTTCATTTTCACCTCCCACTTAGAAAGAGTACTCAACCACAGACCTCAGAGGAAGTGGTGCTTGAGGCATGATTACAACAGTAAATGGCATCTCAACAAAAAGAGGATTTGGGAATAAAAAGGAGGGTTTTTTTTCATCAATTGTCGTGTCATTTGGCTTAAATTGGCTTTATCAGAAACCATCTGAACTGCAGTCAAAGAGGTGGGGAAGCCTAAGCTTTTACAGTAACGCTCCAATTGTCTGTCACACGCTGATATCTGAGAATGCAAACTTGCATTACACTTGTCAACTCTGACGAGTGAATCCCAGCTGCAAAAGCTGTCAGTGTTAAGTGTTCGGTCTTCATCTGTCCACTGAGATTAGCTGCTACTGAGGCATAAAAGGCTCCTTCTGAGCATTAAAGTTGTGACTGCTTGGATCTCTCAATGGAAATAGTCTGGACATGCTGAGCATGACTGCACTAACATGGAGGGCTGCAGGCAAGGAGACTGTTCATAGTTATTTAAATTGAAAAAATACCTTTTGCAGCTCAGACTGGATGGTCAGTACATGTACAGTGTGTCACTATGCTGAGGGTGAATAAACTGTATGTACAATAATGTGTAATGGAGTAGAGCAACACTTTCAGTTTATTTTGCATGGAGCAGAGGAAGAGGTGCACTGGAGGCTTCTTGCTTTGCAGCTTCACAACCACACGGTACTCGGAAGAGGAGAACTAGCTTTGTGACACTATCAGCCCATCCAGCTGGTATACAGGGCAGTTTGACAGTCCCAAACAAGCTCTCCAGCTGCTCTACCACCCCCAAATCTCCCTGACCTAAATCGGCTTTTCCCCCCAAAAAAAGAAAGTGGACAACCTGAAATTTCACAGTTTCCTCAGCTTTATCATTTCCTCTGCTGACCAGGCTTAAATAAAATCTGCATGATAACATATATTATCTTTTTTGTTGAAATGATCTTGTATTGTGACCAAGCAGTGAAGTGAAAGACTAAGAAAAAAAACGACATGTACACCTCCCCAAATTGCAACTTGAGTGTTCATGCTAATCTATAAACACTCCATAATAATATCCCTATCTTTGCAGCAGAGACCAACAATGTTTCCATCTCATACATATCCCCTAATACACATACATACTGTATCAAGAAGTAAAATTTATCTTAAAAATTGGAGAAGCTCCCCTGTTTACATCACATCAAAGACATTTATTTACATGAAGCAAACATCTATTTGAACCCACAGTGTGTTGAAAGATGGTTTAAAAAGAACAGTTACACTCACTGCTCTACGATCCTGAGTTTTTTTAACCTGAGCTTAGAGTTGAAGCAGCAGTTTTTGTATCTCATCTGCTTCTATAGTAACAGAAAACATCTCATCTTCCACCATGTCACCGTATATCTACAGTAAAACGATGACCAGCTACCACCTTGCAGAGATGCAAAACATCACGTTGTTGATGCTTATGCTTTATCAGCCAGTAACAAATTTCACATGAGAACAGATGAAGTACTTGGACTTTCATATGAAAGACCCCAGAATTTTGTGTGAGTATTGTGTTTTCGTCTTTCTGTTTTACCGTTGAGGCCTCTTGAGAATCCCATGTGAAAGAACCTCGTAAAATCCCAAAATTCAAGACTTACTGTGAGGAAAATCAAGAAATCAACCTGATATGTTAGCATGATTTATTTTGTGAATTACCTTCACACCTTTCTTAGAGATATTTTGGAGTTTATGTGGCTATATGTTGATTTTAGACTTAATACTGCATCCTTTCTAACTGTAAACAAGTCTGTGGTATTTCTTGACTTCTTTTTGTCTTAAGTGGGGAGATGCTGTGAATGCACTTTAATTTCAAACAAAGAGGAAACAAGTATGTAATGGAGGAGAAGGTCATTCATTCATTTAATCACTAAACTCACTTATTGCAGTGCAGGTTCCAGAGGGGTTGGAGCCTATCAGTATCACACTTTGGCACCCCATAACAAAGGTTAATCAGAATAACCCTACATTCTGTCTATTCTCAAAGCTTTCCAGCCACTAAAACTCAGTCAGATGTTGACACAAAAAAGGCTGCTTTGGTTTTTTAGTGAATCAGCCATGCTGTGACCAGTGTGGCGATTTCCAGTTAATGGCTGGATGTGATGGATGTGATGCAGTGCTGTAAAGAAAAGCACATCAGCGTGTTGGTTGAGGGTAGAAAAAAAAGGTGAAGAATAGTTTCTAAGCCTTGGAACACTGCAGAACAACAATGCCTTGAGGAATTAATGAATGTCAAATGGGGTTAAAATGAGTCAGAAGCCAGTGATGAAAGGTCAGAAATGTATGTAGTACTTTGCTTTAATGTCAAATCATATATTTTGTTTCTCCATAAGAAAAATGAATCACCAAGACTCTATTTGTGCCAGGTATCCATGTAGCATTGTTTCCATTGATACAATGTTACATCTAAGGTGACCTATTTGGATTTGAGTCATTCACATATCATGTTAGAAGAGTGCCATAAGTCATCATTTCTGATAGCCATCAGAACCTCTGACTTTACTGTATCCATTATGATTCACTCAGATTTCAGTTTCCCCACTGAGGCACTAATAAAGTTTTCTTTTTTTATTTTAATACAAAGGTTTTTATGACCTCTCTAGTCTTTCTAAAGTGTTCATGCAGAGAAATGTTCACTCCGGTCCCTGGTGGTCACCGATTTAGCTGTAACACTATTATACATTTGCGATGTATTTCTATGTTAACTTGTCTGAAAAAACATCTCAAGTGAGCATAAAAACGT
Source organism: Pseudomugil gertrudae (assembly GCA_037177535.1). Classification (NCBI taxonomy): domain Eukaryota; kingdom Metazoa; phylum Chordata; class Actinopteri; order Atheriniformes; family Pseudomugilidae; genus Pseudomugil; species Pseudomugil gertrudae. The sequence goes on from JBAMHV010000012.1 coordinate 17,967,374, forward strand.
TTTAGTGCTATTCGAGAGGATTCGTTTAATTAAGTTGCTTGCATTACCAGTTTTTTATTGCAATTTTTAGGTTTTACACAATTCTAAGGTAATGAAATGCAGCTATAGCCCAACACATCCTGTACTACTGGGAACTCAGTTTGATTGGGGTTGCATCACTGGTGGTAACTCAGTTGCTTTCACGCTGCACTAACCAGACTGTTTGTATAACATATTCCTGCCCTGACCAGAGAGGCGGTGCATCAAGAATTACTTAAGGAAAAGGCAACACAAACAATGAAGAAGAAAACTTCTTCATCTATTGATTCATGCACAGTGTTTGTTAAAATCACATCAGAGCAAATCAGAGCGCAGCATCAAATCCTAGTGGACTTGGATTGAGTATATTTTTATTAGAAATTTTGTTGCATTCTTTCATGTCTGGCTGCAAAACCCACGATGCCCGTTTCCTGTATTTGGTTAAAAGAAGCAGATCAGGACCTACATTTACACATTCACTCATCTCCAAAATATTCAGACTTTTCCAGCAAAAGATTAAGATTTTAATAAAAAAGGGCTGATGCTGGGCCCAAAGTTCAGGTCTGCTGATGGTAAATGTTAGTTACATTCTTTAAACTTATTTATTATCAAATGGTCTCATGTTTTTAATCTGAGCTGACATGTGCAGTGACATAGACATAAATCATAGCAGCGTCCTTTCATATCTTGCTTTTCCTTTTTTTTGTTACTAACAAATTCTGTAAGGAAATTGAGACAGTAAACCTATCAAAGCCAAATCCACAAGTTGGTTTGGGTATGTACTGTCATTTTTACAATTTTCATCATCAACTTTCTGGTAAAAGCATTAATTCTTAAAAATACCATCCCAATTAAATTTAAAAGTGCAAAGAAATATTTTTGCATTGTTTATTCACATCTGCGTTTACATTAAAGGATTCAAACATAGTCCAGTCAAGGAGAGTGAAGAGCAAACATGTCAGGATTTATTAGAAACCTCCATCTTAGCAACACTGCCATCTGACAAACACATGCCTGGCGTTGAGCCCAGAGGAGAAGGCAACACAACAGATGCCATCCAAAGCACATCATCTCTCCTCGATGAGCCTGCCGGGGATACATCAAAAAAATTGCGACATAAGAGAAGACTTTTAAACCTTCACCTGGTTCATCTACCTCTATATACACCAATCTAAGTGCTTCTTGTACTGCAAGTAATGTTTTTGTTCTGGGTCTCATAAAAAAAGCATTGCATGGTGAGATCTAATATTTCTGTCACCTGTTTCCTTAAAGACATAGCCAAAAGAAGGTTTCTAAGAGCATTATTAAGAGATACTGCTGGGGAACTTCAAAGCAATATTTGAGCGCAGTTTGAGGGGTGGAGACTGTGTGAATCCTACCTTATGGTGTGGCTATAGGGGCTTTGCACAAAGTTAAAAAGATAAGAAATCATAGTGTGGTTTTGCTTTTCATCATCTTCTACAAGTCTAGTCTGACAAACTGAAGAGAGAGGGAGGACAATCAGATGTGCTCGAATCTTCAGAAGGATATTTACTGAGCTGATTGTTATTCTGCAGAATTATTCAAACTGTTTCTTTGTACATGGTGTAATTATTCCACTGAAAATTTTGACAATTATCTTGCAACAAAAAGCAAAAATGGGTTGCTAGCTTCAGCACCTTCGGGACATAATGAGCAGTCATCAAGTAAAAACAGACGTTAAGTCAGCTGATGAAAATCATTTCATCTCACCTCCCACTTAAATATGGAGTATTTTCCAATTTACAAATAGTGAGGAACAAAGCATCTTCATTCAACTGCAGCAATCCTGTGCAAATTAAGACAACTACCAATGTGCAATTATCATCCCAATAGCCTGTTCAATAGTCACGATCACACAGTCCACAACTGCCACTTCTCACAACAAGCTACCTTTGGGGAAAAGTCACATCTGCAAAGACAGGACAAATTAAACAGAGGGTCATTTTAAAAGCCCTATGGGCTGACATAAGGGCATTAATACACACTACAGGATAAAAACCACCGTTGAAGAAAGTGTATTGATGTGTGTAGCATCTGGGCTACTATTGATCAATTATTGACTGCAGCACCCTTCCCACACTTTCTTTTCCTCACAGGCATTCAAAACATTGTCTATAAATTTACACACAGACACACAGACATAGAAGAAAAATACACAGAATAATGGCACTGAAAAAAGACAGACTCTCAACAAACACAGGTCCCTATTGCAAAAAAAAAAAACATTAAGTTGATGTTAAGCATTATGTACACATCTATAAGAGGACTGCTTGCATTAACATGGTACCACCCCAACTAAAACACAGACTAAAACCCACTCAGGATACATGCAGTTAAAGTAGATGCTGCCTAACAACCATCGTACTCTCTCAAGCACACACAGTGCCTCCTGCTGGGTAACAGCTGAAACCCCTCCCTGATGTGCCAGCCTCTGAAAGCAGAGAGGGATGGCACTACTCTGAGACAATCATGCCATTCATATTCCACTTCATATCACAACTTATCTTTCTTCACATTAATATTGTGAACAAAAAAAACTGATGTAGCTAGAGCAGACACCACCTTTTATATTTCTCACTCTGCTTCACTCAATTTTGTCCTCTTCCTCTCTATCAAGACCTTTGCATGTGTACTCTGGCATTTTTTACACTGTGCTGTCAATGCACTCACTGCTCACTTCTGAAGCGCAAGATTTTTTAACAGGAGAGCTCACCAAATGGCGCGTGAAATAAAATAGTGACACACACCCCAATGAAAGCTAATAAGACATCACATTACAGAGATGAGAAACTATATCATTACCATGGCAACTGTGAGGCACACAGCCAGAGGGCTGGCTGGGTGACAATAAAAGAAAGGGTGGAGTAGAAAAGATAAAGACAGACACACAGGAAAGAGATCTGTGGAAAGAAAATATGAATGAAATGGATAGCACTGAGAAAGATGAGTGGCTTCTTTTACTGCTGAAAGACAGAATTAATAATCTCTATTCTCTCAATTTAGTCACATGGGTGTACTCCAGTTCACTATTTCAATGTGACACCATCAGTGCTAACTAATGAGCAAAAAGCATAATTCCACCTTAAACCGCTACTTTTCACAAGCATGATTAATTGGTGGCTAAGCACAGATGCCCCCCTCAATAGAGTTTTCACTGAATAGAAGGTAAGGAGCATATGGCTGAATAAATGTCTAAGTGAAAGAAAGGAAAAATAGTGACTGATCCTCTGCAACTTATCTGTTTGAGTAATTGAATTATGTGGAGCACTGAAACATTAAAAGCCCCATCTGTGCTCCAGCATTTGCTTCAGTCATTATTTTATTCAAATGTGTCCAGAATAGTCTTTAAAATAGTGTGCTGAGCCGGGTTGTAGTGTGCTGAAACTGCAGTAATGTATAATTTTGTGCATGCTGCCCGTGAAGAAATGCCGACTGAGCGTCTATGAAATCCCAGTCTTTCAGTGGCAGCTGCAAGCAGTCTGAACGAGCGAGGAGGCTGCAGTGTGGACAGTGTGATTTTGAGCATCTGGCACAGCAGGCAGTGCTATGCTATCTTCAACCCACTCAAGCAGAGCAGCTCTGCCAAACCACAACCCTGTTTATTTTTATACCAGCTGGTAAAGGAACAGGAGGGTGGATAAGGTAGCCAAGTCATTCATGGGCTGAACAATAAGTGGAAAAGGGGAGGAAGGTGAGAAGCGGTGTGAAATGAACAAGTAAAAAAGGGTGAAAAAGAGTGTAAAATTGGTGGCAAACACACACAGAGGTCCCCACATTCAGTCGCAGGAAGCCAAAAACAATGGGAGAGTTTGTGTTAGCGGAGGAAATGAACAGAAAACTAAATAGTGCATGTGAAATATAATGTACTGTCAGTGGATGGACTAGAATAAAAGTTAAAGTTTGAATAATTTATCAGAGTAATCTCGTTTAATGACTAATCAAAATGCTGTAGCATTAGACGGTCTGTGGAGCAAAGAGGCCAATACATTACATCCCTTACCAATCAAAATCTGGATAATGAAAAATCCAAAGCACAGTTATTATTTAATTCACAGCTATTCTAAATAATTAAACAGACCTTCTGGTTTTACATCGCTTTCGGGCAGCAGCACTAAAGGGGTACCAGAGCACAACTCCTACCTCCTCCATGAAAGAGATGCAAAGCGCCTGCATTTAAAGTTGTTAACATGACAGACGGATAGATACGGAGAAGCTGGCAGGCATGTGAGAGTCTGTCTTCACGTGCAGAGAATTACACTACGTCAACACTCTCAGGCTAAAACAAGGCACATGCAAATGAAGCAAAAATGGTAAAGGAGTTGGGTAGTCAGTATGATGTTTGGTGCAAAACAGTTTAATATGTATGCAAAAATAATATGCATAATGTGCCTTTTATGCAGATAATGAATTTCAGATGCTGTCACAATGCATTACTTAGAAATACACATGCAGAGAAAGACAAGTAGATAGAGAATACGAATGGCACAAATGTTGAGGATAGTTATTTTATATTATAATATACCTTAGTATACACACATTTTTAGCAGTCCAACAGAGAATCTGCTGAAATTAATCATCATAGAAAGCTTTACACAGAATAAGATTCTGGTTTTGAGAAAACTATCTAGATATTTATTCAATTTGTTCGTCTAAGAGAAATTAAAATTCTGCAAAAATGACTATATTTAATATTTGCCAGATGATATGATAGCGCTGTACTTCACACTGAGCAGAAAGATGATCCATATGAAAAGGCTGGAGAGAGAAGTTATTGCTGAAACAATTCTCTGGTTGCATCATCAAGGGAGTAAAATGGTCCGCGCTGATATCAGCCGCAAAGAATTACTGCATACAACACACTTCCCAAAGCATACTGTACATTATTACAGTGGCTCCAAATTACACTTCCTGTTTGCATCCGCTTTTTGATTGTCTCTCTCAGCATGTTGCATTTTAGTTTCATTTAATTCTGTTTCCAGCAAAAGAGGGCAATTTTTTTGCACCTAAAACAAAACTCCAACAGTATTATGTTATAAATCAATATCTTAAACTATAAGGCATTTTTAAAGCCAACAAGAAACCTGCACAATAGAATCAAGTAACCACATGAAAATCCTGATCCAAGATTAATTTTTGAACTTATCAAAGCATCTAAATCAGTCTGTTAAACAAAAATAAAATGTAATTTGGGTTTGTTGAAGCAGTCACAGCATCACACTGCTTTCTTACACTTTTGTTGTACGACACTGCAATCGGCACTTCAAGCACCATCTGTTTTATGAGAATGTGCACACACGTTTTACTGCTTTAGTGATGTTTTAGTGTGCCCAAGACAAACAGCTGATCACTAAAATAAAACATCTAAACATTGCAGTTTAAAAGTTAGGTTTCACAATGCTACGAGTACGTCCCACTAACCCTGTTCGGGTTGTGAATACTAAATCAGATGATCAAAATTTCCGGTCCTAATAAAGTTTTAAGATATTATGTCATTCAAAGTAATTTTATATCTCCCTGATTTAAACTTCCAAACTTTCCAGTGAGTAACAGTGAGTTTTCAACAAAATGAGAACAAAGACGACCAAGCTGCAGAAGAATATAGGAAGAGTAAAGGATTGTATGAAGATGTTAGATGTATTCAAATTAGCCTTGAGTTTAGCAGTAGAAGCTCACGCTTGGCATAGTAATGCCATAATATTACAGCAGCAGAAAAATTAACTTTTCATTCACTCTTATCCACATTTTAACTATGTGACCAGCTGTCTTTCTACATCCAGGAACAGACTTATAAGTGCCTCAAAACTGAACACTGTCAGGCTTAGAAAGAGGCTGATCTCATAGAAGACAACCTGGCATTAAGTCATGTTTTGTCCAGATGATGCCTGGTTGAAAGGCACAAGAATATTTTTTAAAAAAATTTTATACATTTAATATTATTGTTTTACTAGTGTTTATTGTTGTTTGACACCTTACTAACTCAGCTAAAGATCACTGAAATTTGATCTTTTGGATATCTCTTTCCAGGATAAAAACATCCAGAAACTACATTTGCAGTACACGTTGATATTTTGGTATGCGTAAAAAAATCTATTTACCACATTATCATACACACAATCCTTATAGGATTTAACTAAACCAGTACAGACGTATTTTTAATGTTTAAGTTTAAAGTTTCTTACACCAAATTTATATTCCTCCATTGTCTATACTGTTCTTTCCAGTTCAGAGTCATGGGGGGGCTGCAGCATATCCCAGCAATTAGCAGGCGAGAGGCAGACTACATTCTGGACAGTCCATCACAGGGCCAACATATAGAGATACACAACCATTAACACTCACAGTGACCAATTATCCTAACACGAATGTCTTTGGACGAGGAGAGGAAGCCAGAGTACCTGGAGAGAACATCAATAACACAGTAAGAACATGCAAACTCTGCACAGAACAACAACCATTTGGACCTCCCCTCAGCTGTGGCTCAAACTACATTCAGTACAGTGTATCACATTATTGCAGGTTGTATATTATCTATAATAATATGCATATAATATATTATGTATATTAAAATCACCACATTGGTTCCCCATGCATTTCAGGGTTGATTTTAAGGTTCTTTTATTGGTTTATAAATGTATTAATCTGCCTTTGCGTGTGTGTATGCCTGAGTGTCAGTGAATGTAATGAGGGTTTTATTTATTGCTATGTTGTCTGTTTGGGTGTTTTAGTGTAATTGGTTTTATCATGTACAGCCCTTTGTGTTGCCTGTGGCATGAAAAGCGCTTTAGAAATAAAGTTTGATTTGATTTGTTATTAAATGGGAATGAAGAGCAGCAGAGGGTGGATGCACAACACTCCTCACACTGATAAAAATTAACATAAATACCATTTTTAATAACAACCGTAAACTGAAACTAATCCCTAAGTAAAACCCCAGAGAGCACCTCACACATCAACTCCCTCGTTTTATCAGTCAGATTATGCTGTTGGTTAAAAACTAAAACAAAGATTTAATAACTTAAGGCTTAATCAGACAACTTTTTCCCTAAATTCTCTTTATTAAAATGTAAGACTGCTTTCGGTACATATGCTGCTATATTAAGCAAAACAATCATTTCTAATAGAACTACTGAATTAACTAGTTTGTTCTAGCAGAATATTAAAATGGCCTAAATTGTACCGTTGCTTAGTAATTTGATTATTTCTGAACTATGACATAATTTATGTTTGCATTTATCTAAAGACTGCTTAAATTGTTTCATAATCAATAGACCTGCATAATATTCTTTCATTTTAGTGGAATCCTGAAGCATCCCTATTCTGGCACTGATACAACAGGGAGAGAACGTACACAAGTGTTTTGTTTTGCCCATGTTTGGAGCAGAAGGTTTCAAGCAAAGCTTGTTATAGCTTATGTGCAGAGGTCTACTCTTGAATATCTTTAATTTGTTTTACCCTCAGATGTTGGTCTTTGTATGCAGAAATATTTTGTGCCTAACCTCTTACAGCCTTGGCAACCCTGAGACTAAGTACCCCCCCCCCCCCCCACCTCCTCCTCCTCCCCCCACCTCCACACACTCCAGACAAATACCAGTTTAACCCCCGATGACAACTAAGCAACCACCTTGTTTCCCATCTACTTTGGCCAGTAGGCAGGTAAAAAAATTTATAACTTTATATACTATTCATGAATACAACAGTCAAGGCTTAAAATGCCCTGGGTCACTAATTTAACAAAACACATATCCATGATCACAGATGGAACCATTTTATATCATTACTGACCAACACAAAACCCTGCTTAGAAATGAGTCTTGAAAAATGACTGAGTCAATGATGTGTAATCTAAATGCTGTAAACTATGAGAAAAGAAGCCCACAACATTTTTAAAATGCAACTGCAACATAAAAGCAAATGTTGCAGAGATGTCACTACATCCTCTCCTTCAGCAGCTTCATTAGTTTTGGTATGCTCTGTAGCCATCTGCTCAAAATTGCCAATATAAAATGTTAAGTTACTCAATAACTGATTTTGTATCCCCTCTGATTCTTATTCTCAACTTATGAACAAAGTGCAGAGCATTTAAATTTAATGTAGATATGAGGTTAGTACATTGCAAACTGAAGATATTACAAGGAGTAACGTGTGTGTGTGTGTGTGTGTGGGTGGGTGTGTGTGTGCGTGTGTGTGTGTGTGTGTGTGTGTGTGTGTGTGTGGTAAATTGTTTGAAAGTAAAACTGCATTTACAACACATGAAATCTCTTCCAGAAAATCCTTTTTCCAGGGTCTTTTGGGGGGGGGGGGGGGGGGGGGGGGGTTTTTGGGCCTCACCCCTTTCCAACAAAAAAACCGGGGTCCAACAAACGGGTTTTGTTA